>CBVK0101590390.1:0-16731 GCA_900067695.1 Picea abies
GAAGAGTCCTCAAGAGAATAATGGTAGCATAACTTTGCTATGAAATTCCTTGAAAAATGAAGTGTATCCATGACCTTTTTATAGCATTCCTTTGAGCTATTGTCCAACTAGTTTTGTAGTGTGTAAAGAGGCTAATTAGGGCATTTCTAGGTATTTGACCAGCCACCCAGTCGAATCCAGTCCAGATTTGAGTGTCAAATCAACTTGGAAGCTGAACCAGAAGTGGATGGGAGGCTGACCACTCTCATAAATGCACCGTTTCTTAGGTGCGCGGATTTTTGTGACAACAGTTGTGCATCGTGGGCATGTGCACGAATCTTGCGTTTCTGTTTTGCACATATGTGCGTGCACCCAGTGTCTTCATAACACCCTTTAATTTTTGCACTAGTTGTATAGTTTTGACCCTTTGTGAGTTCTTTTGTGTTAATTCAGGTCCATGGATGACCTCATAACTATTTGGCGATGTTGAATTCTTGTAACCATTTGCGGACAAAATTTCAGTGATAACACCAAACAAAGAAGATAATGGAAAAATCTAGAAAGACGTTCAGTGGTAGACCTTACCAATATAAGATGAATAACAAAAAGAGGGCCATAATCGACAAAGAGGGCTTGGCGAGTGATGAAGAAGAGGTAGAGGATATTGGGTTGTGGAGTAGATTGATGAAATCATGTGCGCAACATATGAGAGAAAAAAAATAGGTCTAGGTTCAGGAATAGAAGGCATAACTCCAGTCCATATCATAGTCAGTGTGGAACCTATAACCCCATGTGTAACTAATACACCTGAAAGAACACCAAGTTTTAGAAAACTAAATTTTAGTAGAAGAGGAGCATCAGGTCAGGAGTCTAATCAAGGACAACCAACTAGGGGAGAAAGTTCAGAAAGTAAGATTAAATTATCTACACTGTGTAGAGGTAGTAGTTCAAAATAGTTCAAAATGGCAGGACTAGATTCCACCATTAGATTACTAGATTTTCATGGCGAGGCATCAGAAGACCTTGAAAAATATCTATTTATCTGTGAAAATATCTGGGAAGAAAAGAAGATAACAGGTGAGGATATAAAAGTCACACAATTAGCTATAACACTCAGAGACCGCAAGATAGACTACTACATGAGCCTTGATGTAATCAATCCACAAGGAGCACCAAAGACCATCACATAGGTGAAAAAGCTAATGGTAAATGATTTTCAGAATCCAAGCTCATAAGACCAGTACATGAATGAAATGATTGAAATCATGTAGAAACTAGGTGACTTTGTCTGGGAGATTGATCAAAGGTTCAAACGTCTGAAAGGTAAGTTGAAGTATTATATTACTGACATGCAACATATGAAGTTATTTTTGAAATCACTACTACCACACTTGAAGTATCCATTGAGACAAAAAAACTTCCAAACTTAGGCAGAGGCCCTCTAAGCAGCCCTACAACTAAAAGAAAATTAGTATCGACAGATAGATCTAACAATAGAGGAGTTGAAAGAGGATCTGAAGAATCTGACATTTCAATTGAACCCGAATAAGAGGAAAGAGAAGAGAGAATTTTTTTGGTGTACGTTATGTAGGACAAAATGACATCATAAGAATGAATGTAAAACCTTTGCGCAGTACTTGGCAGTAGGGATCCAAACCTCTTTCCAAGAAGAGGACCATGGTGCGAGATTTGTAAGACACATGGGCATGATCCATATCATTTTCCAATGATGCAGAAGTATAATACAGTGCCAAAAATTTTGTACTATGATTTAAAAAAATCAGTGGGTCAAGATGATAAGGACTGTAGAATGCTAGAATTAATGAGAGATAGGAATTTAGACACCTATAGGGTGCAAGCAGAGATGATGACGGGCCAAGCTGCACCAAAATTCAATAATGTGCAACCAAAATTCAATCCCATGCAACCACAATAAAAGAATGTGCAGCCAAAGTATATTCCCATGTAGTATAACCAGGTACCCCAATACAATGCACCACAAGGAGATAGAGGTGGATTAAGAGGTGTAGGCCGAGGTAGAGGAGGATTTGGATGATGCAGAGGGCCATTAGTCTACCATAATTGTCAACAACCAGGACATTATGCAAGAGACTTTCCACTTCCACCTATGACATGTATGTATTGTTTCATAGTAGACCATGACACAAAATATTTCCCAATGCTATTGGGAAAAATACAGGAAAAAAAGGAACTAGAACAATTGGAATGTCTCATGGATTTCTGTAGAAGCCGGGGATGATGGGAAAAAAATCAATATAGTTACTTGAGGAGGATCCAATATAGGAGTTGATGCAACAAAACAAGATCCAGCTCAACACTAGTGGGTTAAGAAGAACGTTGAGCCACATAATCATTTTCATGCTCGGAAAGAAAAGGAAACATTCAAGGAGGCCATATAGGAGATTCTAAAAGAGAGCATTGCATCTATATCAATTGTGCAACAAATTCAAGATCCACCAATGTACGAGATGCCATATTCAATGGATCACACTAGCAAAGGAAAACCTTTAGAGAAAGTAAGTAACATAAAGACTCTTCTGCAATCTTGTGTTAAGTTATTGAATGATCCATCATCCATTAAGGTCTTAAAGAATTTGCTGGAAAGATGAAACACAAAAGTAGAAGGGAATTTAGAGAAGAATATAGTCAATCATATCCATACAAGAAGAAGAACAAGTAGGGAATTCAAGATAAATGCCAACATTGGGGATTTCAATATGGGAGATATCATACTTGATTTAGGCTCTGAAGTAAAAATTTTACCTAAGAAGACATGGCAATGTATGGGGGAACCCAAATTAGGATATTCACCTGTCTAGTTGAAACTATCAAATCAACATAGAGTTTTACCAATTGGAAGAATTAAAGGTGTGACAGTAGACTTGGACATAGTGTGCATTGTGGTAGATTTTGAACCGATAGAGATAGTAGATGGAACTACACCCTACCCATCATTACTTGGATTGGACTAGGAATTCGATAACTAGGATGTGATCAACCTGAAGACAAGGAAAAATGAATTTTGAATAAGGTGAGTATAGAGTGATTGCACTATTGGATTCTTTAGAAGGAGAAAGGTTTATAGAGGAGACATGTTTGGACTTGGAATAAATAAATCAATTATATAGGGCTACTACGTGAGAAGAATATTATGTCAACTTAACTGCAGATGGGGTACTCAGCTGGAGAAGCATTACATCGTGTGCCTCAGACTCATACACAGGTATGGAAAACTAGTAGCAAAGACTACATGAAGTCTACACAAGGAGGTGTGCAAGAATAGAATGCGTAGTAAGGTGGGTTGGTATAAAGATAAGGGAACCTCCCACTTTTCATGGGTTGAACAACTTAGAAGAATTCTTGACAAATTATGAGGAAGATTTTTTGGAAAATTAGTGGTTGTTATCCTTGGATATTGCACTCAAGGAAACACCTGCTATATTATGGGGTGTGCACAAAGAAACAATTAAGGACTGGTATCAGTGTAAAATGTTACTGCGCATTAGATTTTGCACAAAATAGGGGAGCAATACATTCTAGAACTATGATGGGCAAGGAATACCAATTGAGAACCTAGAGAAATGAAAAACACAATGGAGGTTGAAACCACTAGAGGAATGGCCGCATTACCTCATTCATACATTGGAAGGGATACCATGAAACTAGTACATAGACTAGGAGATGCACAGAGGCACTACAAAATGGACAGTATTACAACAAATTATTGTGGTAATTACTTTCTCATTTGAGAATGGGAACCTCAATGTTGATTCATATCTGAATCTAATACAGGGAATGATATTTTTTGAGGAACCTTAGGTGGAGATTATAACAAAATATTAGCAGAAGAACATATAGACAGTCAAAGATTTACTCTCATGTTATCATGTTGTAGAGGAAGCACTAGATGATGATGATCCACACAACATTCAGATAACATAGATTGAAGGAGAGAGAGAGAGGTGGAAGGCCAATCTCTGGAGTCAGATGCATTTGTTGCACCAATCAAGGTCAATAAAGTTAACATTGGGACAAAAGAAAACCCTAAAATGGAAAGCATTGGAGACTACAGGGATGAGAAGACATTAGAAAGGATAACAGAGTTATTGTGAAAATATAGTGACTTGTTCCCCAAAACATTTACAGAGATGAAAGGAATAGAAGGTGAGCTATGTGAGATGAAGATACCCCTAAAACTAGATGCTAGACCTATCAGATAGAGACCTTATAGGATGAATCTAGTGTATAAGAAGAAAGTGAAAGAAGAAATTGACTGAGTGTTTGAAGTTGGTATCATAGAACAAATGGAGGAATTTGAATGGATCGATCCCATGGTAGTCAAGGAAAAGAAGCAAGGAGGGATACGAATTTGTGTAGATATAAGAAAATCAAATGATTCTTGCTTACATGATCCTTTCCCTACCCCTTTTACAGATGAGTTCTTAAAGAATGTGGGAGACCAGGAAACATATTTATTCACAGATGGATTCTCAGGTTATCATTAGATGAAAATAGCTTCAAAGGATATGCATAAGATTACATTTGCTATGGAATGGGGATCCTACCAATATACAAGTATTCCCTTTGGATTGAAGAATGGACTAGCCATGTTTTCAAGGGTGGTCATAGATGCTTTTAAAGATTTCATACATAAGATATTAGAAGAATATTTGTATGACTGGACTGTTTTTAGTCTTTTGAAAGATCATGTGGAAGTCCTAAGACAAATGTTGGAAATATGTAGGCAATTTTAGATCTCATTAAACATCAAGAAATGCATTTTCAACACACCTTTTAGGATATTTTTGGGACATATAATGTGCACACAGGGTTTAATGGTTGACCCTGTTAATATTGTTGTAATTATGAACTTAATACCACCAAAGTCAATGTTCTATTTAAGAGCCACACTTGGACATACATGGTAATATAGAAATTTTATCAAGGGGCATGCACAGATTACTGTGTCGATGGAAAAAATGTTGAAGAAGGACACCAAATTCTAGTGGAACAAGGACTGTCAGTAGGGATTGGATACCTTGAAAGAGAATATGGTGACATCACCTATATTAATGTTTCCATATTGGGAAAATACATTTCATGTGCATGTAGATGCATCAATAATAGCACTTGGAGAAATTCTAGTGTAGCCAGGAGAAGGGGACTTATATCATCCTATAGAGTTTTCAAGAATGAAGTTATCAGAATCCGAGTAGAGTTACAACACCATAGAAAGAGAAGGCCTAGCCATGGTATATGCACCTCATAAATTCAAACATTACTTGTTGGGAAAACGTTTTAAAATGTTCACAGATCATTATTCCCTCAAATATCTAGTCAACAAGCCAATGTTGGGGGGGAGAATATTTAGATGGTTGTTATTGTTACAGGAATTTGATTTTGAAGTAATAGTAAAGCCATGGAAGTTGAGTGCAGGACCAGATCACTTGTCAAGGATAACCAATGGAGAAGAACCTACTAACTTAGAAGACAAATTCCCTAATGAAAAAATATTTTCAGTATAAATAGTTTATGAGTACTTCACTAATGTCATTGAATTCTTGAGTACAAGAGTTTCCCCAAAGGAGTTTAGTACTGCGCAAAAGCAAAATCTGGTAGTCAGAGTTGCAGACTATCAACTCATTGCAGTTCATTTATACAAGATGGGTGAATACAAAACCTTTAAAAGGTGTGTATTGGAACATGAATGACCCATGGTTTTAGTAGAAGCTCATGAAGGTATAGATGGAGGACACTATGAAGGAAAATATACCACACAAAAGGTATTGCGTGCAGGTTTATAGTGGCCAACAATTCATAAATATGTGAAGGAATATTGCCAGAACTGTGATGTTTGTCAAAGAGTGGGAAAACTCAACAGGAGGGATGAAATTCCCCTAAGACCCCAAGTAACTCTTCAGGTATTTGACAAGTGGGAAATATAATTTGTCGGACATATTAATCAACCAAAAAGAAGGTCAAGAGATAGATACATCAATACTGTGACAAAATACTTAACTAGATGGGAAGAGGTAGCACCAGTAAAGGATTGCAGTGCATAGACAACAACACACTTCTTATTTGAGAAGGTGATCACAAGATTTGGATGTGCTAGGATTATGATGAGCGACCAAGGAACCCATTTTATTAGTACTATCCAGGCTATGACTGGGGAATTTGAAGTATATCACCAGAAGAGCACACCATATAATCCTCAAGAAAATGGGACAATAGAAGCTTTCAACAAGATTCTGGAGAATTCCCTAACAAAGATCTGTAATGTGAACAGATACAATTGGGATTTAAAAATAATAGCAGTATTATGGGCATATAGGACTACATGCAAGAATTTGACGGGACAGACACCATTCAACTTGGTGTATGGACAAGAATTAGTGGCGCCATTAGAATTTTTGGTACCCATTTTGTGCATAGAAACGATTACAAATATGATAGAAAGAGGCACAATATAGGAAAGGTTACGTCAACTAATGGAACTGGAAGAAGACAAGATTTTGGAAGGGTTCCACCAAGAGGTGCAAAAATCAAGGGACAAATCCTGGCATGACAGACACATAAAGAAGAATATATTTAAGGAGGGAGAGTTAGTTCTTCTCTATGAAAGTAAATTTTTTCAACATCCTGGTAAGTTCAGAATGCATTGGCTAGGGCCATATGAAGTGAAGCATGTCACAGATGGAGGATATGTGCATCTAAATGACTTGACAGTAACATAACTACATGGAATGGTGAATGGTATTCGACTGAAGCAGTATAAGGACAATCGACCTACTAACTCTCAATAGTTGTAGTGAAGTAAGGAAGCCATGTGTATAGTGTACTATAGTAGATATTAGGAGAGAAAACTTATAAAAATACATAAAAAGGAGAAAAATAAGAAAAAGGAAGACAAAAGAAGAAAAAGAAGAAAAATACAAAAAGAGGAGGAAGTGGTTGAATGAAAGGGACGTGGAAAAAGTCACGTGCAACAACTAATGTGACAAAATTTGGAAGACTACGCACATAAAAAATTGGACACGACACAAATACATGAAAAAAGTGAAAAATACGGCCAAACATTTATGACAAGGTTTATAAAGAGTAGAAAGAATGGGTCGAATCAACACTTAGCGATTTTAGAGCACAAAGAAATATGAAGAGACCAAACTAGAAGAAATTGGGTAAGGATGATAACACTTGACTACTCAGTCAACAACATGACACCTCCAAAGGTTGGAACTCCAGGAAAATATATTAGGGCTACTTGACAAGGCCAAAGAATAAAGGAAAGGATGGCGAAGCTCGAGAATGTTGTAAAGCTGGAAGATGTCACTACATCAGAGACATAGTCACTTATCCCGATGAGGGTAGAGGAGGAAACCTAGACATATGTGCAAGGATAAATGATTCAGAGCTCCGCAAACCCAAATGGAAGCACAAACCCTAACCCATAAACACCTACTAAACTCAAGGAAATGAAGGGCCAACAAGAGGGTCATGATGAAGAGGCGATCTTAGTTGAGGACATCACCAACCAGCCGGAAACTGAGGGAGAAGAAGATGACAAAACATAAACAATGGCGGAAGTCTAACCACCTTTGTCCATAAAATAAAGGTGGAGGACGCCGCATAGACCATACTCCCATATATCCCAAACATAGTGGTCATAGTGGAGGATATGCTAGAGAAAGTGCCCAAACATATATACTCAAACCATGATGTTCACGACATGGAAAAGTTTCCATACCTAGCAGAGGGAACTTATCTGGTAGACATAGTGGAGATAGGATTCCCATGAAGACTCATCATGGAGCTCACGTAGTGGAATAACAAGGCTCTATAACTTTGGCACCATGAACCTCCTGGACATACTGCACTTCGAGCATGATAAGAATGTGTGACTATGTGTCAAGAATCTTTTGGATAGGGTACACAGAGCTATCCTGTGGATTGATAGGCCAGTCCCCATTGATGTGGCCTTGATTGCCAAAATTACAGGGTTTCCCATTGTTGGCATGCAATCCTAAGAATACTTGGAAAACAATGTGCACGAAAAGGAGATCACTGAGATAGTAAAGGCGTAGTTTGGAACCATCAGGGGAAATATGGTATTGTCCTAAAATACATCAATGACCCTGAGACGCCATTCTCTAGTAATATAACGACTTGCAAGTTGCTGAGGAAATTCAAGAAATAAGAGGCTCCAACAGGAGTCAAAATAGTTGTCGCACAGTGCAGAAAAGGGGTCATGTTTAGCTCTGCACCGCACCTCCTAAATCATTTTTTGATCGACTGCCAGGATGCGTAGGACAATGGAACTGAGTTTCATTATTCCTGGCTCCTCATCCTCATTTATTCTTCCACTTGGTAGGAGCCAAAATTCTTGGTTTTTCTAGATAGGAAATAGAAGTGCTACATATCCAAGTATGAAACCTTATGGATAACCAAGGATACTAAAAAACAACAGGAAAATAACATTGTGTTCTCCATGATTCTTGAAGATATACAACAGTGAACGACCAATATATAGAGCATTCCTATGGAGGTGGCCGAGGATTATGAAGTGATTTCCAAGTTGAAGGAATCCATGCATCATATGTGGATCCATGCTGTAAAGGATCCAAAGAAAAAATAGTTTGATATGCAGTATTGTGTCTCAAGGGAAGAAGTGGATTAGATCATTAAAGATTGGCATGCATAGTGGAAGGTGCCAACAACAAATACAACATCCAAACCCAAGGAGCAAGTAGAGGTAGGACCATTGACCAAGACAAGTAGCCCGACTGCCAACACCAGGAAGGCTGCAATGTGCACTCAAGCATCCGGAAGAAGCGCAATGCCTAAGAGGCCAAGGAGGAAAAAACTGATGTCCAGAGAAGAAGTCAAGGGGGATACCAATAATGGAGAAACATCTTGGGCCGAAGAGGAGGAAAATACGAATAAGAGTAGGGAGAATATTTCACAGGCGAAGAGAAATATAATTCAGGAGGAGGAAACATGCAAGCAGATGAAATAAACTAAGAAGCCTCCAGTCATCACCCTGATAGAGGATGATGCCAAGATAGTGGAAGAAAAATTCCAGGACATAGGGGAATATGTGGTCCACCCAACCAAGGCACAGAGGGATGAGATTGTGGCAAAGCTAGTGGACGTCCATGATACTCTCCAAAGGATGCATATTTTTACTGTGCAATAGGATGCAACGTAGTAGCCAGAAAGGAAACAAAAAACACATACATCAAAAGAACAAGAGGAAACAATGGAGATAGTGGTGAAGGGAAACGACACCTTCATGGTCACACAACAGATGTTGAGAGTGGATGAAGAGATAGAACAAAATCCAGTGGGGGATATAGACCGAATTGAGTTAGTCATAGTGCAGATCCCTACAAAGGTGTTATACGGACTAAAATCAGGCGTCATGCAAGAATTCCACTCTAGAGCCTGCGTAGATGCCACCAAATTGGAAGTTGGTAGAGAGGTAATTGAAGTGCTACAAATCACATGTGATCAATTGACTCTAGATGTAACACACCAAGGCCACCCACAGGCCAGGGTACACCAAATTCAAGCCCACCCTGGGACTTCTTTCTCTTACTGATACCTTTTTAAATTAATAAGTACACATAAAATAAAAGATCTAATGACATGCACAACAATAACCAACAAGCATGCATATTCTAAATATTCAATTAAACGATAAATAAATACACAGTGGAATACATTCATTTACAGGTAAATAATATCATAACATAGAGCACTTATCTGTATAAAAAATGACACCAAATGGCTATATACCAAGGACATTCCACCCAATCGTAGATGCTACTGTTCCAAATCTCAACAACAGTGTCACCCCTGAGCTAGGGCTATGAATCCACAAGGACGATTCGAAAGTGTTACTTGGCTTCCCAAACCAGTTAGCACTCAATATCTCATAGGATTTCCCAACACTCACCGTGATCTAAGTACCCAAATATCTTCTACCCATATCTCACCACCCTAGAGAATGGACCTCCACTATTCTATGCCACACAGTCCCTCAAGTAGTCCTTCTCCTTCCAGGGCCTGAGCGCAGATAATCCAGAATCTGAAATGTTGCAACTCTCAAGACTAGCAACTATGAACCAAGTTGTACATAGGCCAATGCATCTCATACATGAAGGCGCCAAGTCATGGTTGGATTACACCAATGACCACTACAGCCAAAAATACCATGGCTACTCTTCGATAGTTCGTTTCCCCTTTCCAAGCTAAGACGCGGATGAGGAAGATGAGTGGGTGACCAAAATGAATAGAGTGAGATATCCATCTAGGTTTCGAAACAATGAACAATCAGTGAATGAATGTGTGAGGGAAAGAATGGAATGAAAGAAGAAGTGTAGGAGCAAACAAGCCAACACCCCAGTCAGAACAGGGATGGGTTTACGTATTTTCATGGGGAATCAAGAACCTATTGGCCTCCCCCAACAAGCTCACGTAATTGATCCACTCCCTTAGAAAAAAGGGTAATTAAAATAGGAATAAACATTTATCCCCTCAATCCCCCTCTCTTGTGGAATCATACCCCCCCTATAACTCTAGTCCTTGTCCGTCTAGAAGCCAACGATGTATTAATTATTAATAATGATCAGAACATTACATTTCTTAGGCACACTAGCATTTTAATAATTGTTTGGGAACTCTAGCCTCTCATCATTGTAACAATACATTATTTAAAATGGGGGTTCAAAACTCGGGGTGTTACATCCCCTCCCCCTTATTTTGGCATTGTCCTTAGTGCATATACAAAATAGAGATCAAAATCTCAAAATTTATTCAAAAAGATGCGGATACTCTACCCGCATGGCATATTCATGCTCCCAGGTAGAATCTTCAGGACTATAGAAGATCCAATGAACTTTTACCAGCTCTATAACTCAATTCCAAAGCATTTTGACCTTTCTATCCAATACCCACACTGGCTAAACCTGCAAGTCTCCCTCTGTCTCTACCTGAATTAGATGCCAATAACTAACATGGTTAGAATCATGTACATATTTATTTAGTAAAGAGACATGAAATACATTATGCACATTCATGGAAGTAGGCAATGCAAGCATGAATGCGACTAGCCCTATTCTGTCGAATATTTCAAATGGACCATAGAATTTGGCTACCAACTTTGTACAACTACCCAATTTCAAGGAGAATTTCTTGGGCTTCACTTTCAAAAGTACATGCTCCCCTACTTTAAATTATCTATCTTTCATGTTCTTATCTGCATAAAATTTCTGTCTATCTTGAGCTGCCTTTAAATTTTGCTTGATCTTAACAATCCGGTCTTCCATATCCTTGATCAAATCTATCCCAAGTACCACTCTATCTGTTGGGTTTTCCTAACTTACTGGAGTATTTCATTTCCTACCATACAAGGCTTCAAATGGGCTCATTCTCAATGAATCTTGTTACCCATTATTATATGCAAACTCAACCAAGTGCAAGTAATCTTGCCACTTAGATGGCTCATCCATCACATACATTCGCAACATATCTTCAATTACTCGGTTGACCCTCTCTGTTTGTCCATCTGACTGGGGATGGTATGTTATGATAAAGTTTATATTTGTACCAAACCTTTAAACAACCCCCTCCATAAATTGGAGGTAAACTTTATATCTCTGTCTGAGACAATTTTCCTAGGTATCCCATGCAACCTAGAAATTTCCCTCATGTAA
This sequence comes from Picea abies, assembly GCA_900067695.1. Classification (NCBI taxonomy): domain Eukaryota; kingdom Viridiplantae; phylum Streptophyta; class Pinopsida; order Pinales; family Pinaceae; genus Picea; species Picea abies. Next base: position 11,718 of record CBVK0101590390.1, read on the forward strand.
ATTTCTGCAATATTAGTTGCTATATGGGTTGTTTTTATAGGAACAAAATGAGAATATTTTGTTAATTTTTAAACCACCACCATGATTGAATCATGTTTCCTTGTTGTCCTAGGTAATTTAGTTATGAAATCAATGGTTATCACTTCCCATTTCTTCTCTGGGATTGGTAATGGCTGCAAAAAACCTGTTGGGTGCCTATTCTCAACCTTCACCTTTTGACATTCCATACATCGAGTGATGTAATCAACAACATCCTTTTTCATTCCCAGCCAAAATAATTGGCTTCTTACTACTGTAATTTTTTTTTGGTAATTGGGATGTCTAGCATAAGGAACATCATGCATTTCCTTCAATACCAAATTCCCTAGAAACATATATTCTATTTTTATGCATGAGTAATCCATATTCCTTTATCTCATACTCCTTTATTTTTTGTTGTACATATCCTTGCTACAAGCTTTCCCTTACCTGTAGGTAATGCTGATCTGTAACAAGACCATCTAAAATTCTTCTCTTCAAGTATGAATGATGCATACTGACAATAGTAGCATGCATGAGATGCACTCTTCTACTAAGTGCATCAGAAACTTTATTATCTTTTCTTTTGATATGATTGATATCGAGGTCATATTCACTTAAAAATTCCATCCATCTTGTTTTCATGGCATTGAAAGTTGGTTGTTCAAAAACATACTTCGGGCCAATGTGGTTTGTCCTTAATTTAAATATCTTCCCCATGAGATAATGCCTCCATATCCTCAAGGCGTGGACAATGGAAGCAATCTCCAAGTCATGTGTGGCATAGTTCCTCTCATGTTCCTTAAGATTTTTGGACTCATAACCAATGACATGTCCATTTTGCACGAGGACTCCCCCAATTCCTTCCTTACATGCATCTGTACATACCACAAAACTTTCATTTGGGTCAACAATCTTTAACACAAGTGCACTAGTAAGTAATTCCTTCAACATATTAAAATTCTCTTCACACTTAGGTGTCCATTCAAATTTAGTTTCCTTCTTTTGAAAAGAAGTGATGGGATGAGCAATCCTACAGAACCCTACTATGAACCTTCTGTAGTAACCAACTAATCCCATAAAAGATCTGACTTCTGACACATTTCTAGGTGTTGGCCATCCTCTAATGGATTCAATCTTCTCTGGATCTACTACTATACCCTACTCTGAAATAATGTGTCCCAAGTAATGGATCTGATTTTGATAAAAATAACACTTACTCATCTTAGCATACAACTGATGTTCTCTCAGCACTTGCAATACCAGTCTTAAGTGATGTTCATGCTCCCCTTCAGACTTAGAATAGATAAGTATGTCATCCAAGAACACTATGACAAATTTATCCAAATAATTTTTGAATATTCCATTCATTAAGAACATAAAGACATCTGGTGCATTGGTCAGTCCAAATGGCACCACTATAAATTCATAATTCCCATACCTGGTCCTAAAAGATGTCTTATGAATGTATCCTTCCTTAATATTTACCTGATGGTATATTGAACTCAGGTCAATCTTCGAAAATATCTTTTATCCTCTTAGTTGATCAAAGAGGTCATCAATTCTAGGTAGAGGATACTTGTTCTTTATAGTATACCTTTTCAATTTTCGAAAGTCAATACACAACCTCAAGGTTCCATCCTTATTTTTTACAAAACGTTCTGGTGCTCCCCAAGGTGAAACACTTGGACATATATACCCTTTCTTCAACAATTCATCCAACTTCATTTGTAATTCTTTTAACTCTAGTGTGCTCATTCTATAAGGTATTTTTGACACTAGGGAAGCTCCAGGCACTAAAGCAATTGAGAAATCTATCTCCCTTCTTGGTAGAAACCCTAGTATATCTTGGAATACATCTTCAAATTCCTGTAGTACCGAGAAATATTCAAGGCTTGGCCTCTTCATATTTTTTGGCTCTTCCACATGAGCTCCATACAATTGACATCCTTTTCTAAAACATCTCTTCAACTGTAAGGCTGAAATATCCCTTATAGAGATGGGTCTTGGAGCTCCTTTCACAATGCTCTGTTTTCCATCTCCATCAAGACATGTAAATGTTTTGTTATGAAAATCTAGGACAACATCATGCTTGTCCAACCAATCCATTCTAATTAGAATATCATAAGACCCCAAGGGCATGAAATTCATATCAACACTAGAATTCACACCATTAAAACTTATGGAACAACTTTTGACCATATCATGGATTCTCCTTTTGGTTCCAGTGGATAACTGAACCAAACTTGATTTTCCAAGCTTACTTCTCTCCAAATGTAATCTATCCACTATTTTATGATCAATGTAACAATGACTTGCTCCTCAATCAATTAAAATATCAATATGATGATTTATGATCTTACCTTCCACCTCGATCATATTAGACTGGTACTATGCTTTCCAATCATCTAAAGATGCATAGATTATTCCCATATATTCGATTGTTTTAGACTCTTGGACGTTGTGCACAATATTCACTCTATCCTTTTTGTGTGGGAAATCCTTGTACAGGTGATCTTCCTTTCATCCCCATCATTGGATTGGTGGTCTTCCCCTTTTTCCCAAGGAGTCTTCTTTCTTGGATTCACCCTTAGCATATTGATCTTGATGATTTCTATTAGGTTCATTCCTATTGAAGGTAGGTTTGAATACTTTCCTCCTCTGATCAAAATTCTCCTTCGTCTTATCCTTCCAATATTTCTGCAGAGATTCTCTGCCCTAGCCTTGCTCATACAGGTATTTAGCCTTCCTGATGGCCTCAATCAAGGTATTGGGCTCATCATACCTAATATTTTCTTTATAAAAGGATGGAATTCCACTTAAAAAACTTTGTATCTTTACCTTTTCATCATTTATAAACCCAAAATATTTTAACTGTCCAAAGAACTTCTTCTCATATTCTTCCATAGTCATGCTTCCCAGTCTGAGTTCAAAGAACTCCTGCATTTTCTTGTCATAAAAATTTTCTGAGAGGTACTCCTTCTGGAAGTACTTATTGAACTTCTTCCAAGTGATCCTACTCTCATTAATATGTTCAACTTGCTTTATTTAATCCCACCACATTGCAAATTTCCCGTGTAAATGGTAGGTGGAAATCCTGGCTTCTAGGTTTGATGAATAGTTATTTAATTGAAAATACCTCCTGATTCCAATAAACCATGCTTCGAAATCATCTTCCCTTTCTTTTTCACCATTAAAGGAGGGTTGCTTAAGCTTCCTCAACTCTACTTGAATACTGTCCACTTCCTATCTCCTTCTCTGGTGCCTAAAAGGAGACACCTTTGGACTGCTTATGGAATATTCCGATGCATAAAACTTTCTTTCTGAGTAAGGAGGTGAGTGGTGTCTACAAGTTGTGCTAGCACTTCTCGAATAACCAACTCTTCCATGGTACTCCTTTCACGAAACCTGCCTTCTTCCTCTTGTTTTGAGTTTGATCCCCTCTTTGTTTTCCTTTGCAACTGATTTAAGCTCTGCAATACTGGAGCATTTATCTGAATTTTCTCTCTCATCAGTCTCTCATTGTCTGCTTTGTAGCTCTGCACTTCTATTTTCAGGCTTCTTACAGTTTCTATTAATGTTTCTTTCTCTCCTCTTCCCTTGTGTCCATTGGACTCTGTCTCTACATTACCAACTTTGGTATTCTGGCCTTCGGCCTCCTTATCATGGCTAGAGGCTTCCTCACCTTCTTCCATTTCTTGAATACGCATTCTGAGATAGCATGTTTAATCTCTTAATTCTGCAAAATTTGCAAGTGACCATTTTGTTAGAATTATGCATATGATAAACAAATTTTTCCTAACCATGTTACCTGTCATTTTTCTTCTCAATTCATGAAGAACATATATGTATCAATCTGCACCATATAATACTCCCATGTTATCCCTTAGTCGATACCGAATTTAATTCTACATAGGCACTCCCTTCAAACCACTTCCCCAGGTGACCATGGCTCGAAACCGGGACCAAATCCTTCATGGTGCTTTGTATGTTAGAAATTATTATATTGGAGATCATGTGGTTGAAAATCGATTGAGGGATGATATCGACAGTCAAAATTAATTGCAAGCAGACAACATGCTCTCTCTTTATCGGAGAGATCTGTCCCCACAATCTGAAAAGTGCTCACCCAAATCTCCTTTAAATCGCGGTCATTTATCCCTCATCTCGATGAGATCAATGACACTGGAAAATAGTGGGGCTGCAAACTAGCATGTCTGCCAATTTTTCCTCCTCTCCCAACAATGGTCCCCCACCATCGATTTTCCGCTCACATATTGACGACTATCCATGGGTCCTGCATCCTTAGCGCCCTATTCCAATATCACACTGACAGGTGCTATCTCCTTCCTCGCCTGTGACAAAGGGTTGTGACCCAGGGCTTACCTTCCTAGAACTTTGAAACTTCAGAACCTTAAGCCAGGACTAGATAAAAAATCCTCATTCTCATTCATGATCAAAGATCAAGATCCACTTCAGGACTCCACACTTCAGGAGTTTCAAACTCTCTGCCTTCACTTTCTCCCGAAGTGATTTCACCTGACGTCAGTGATTTGTTGATGCTTGTCTCTAACTGATCAATGAATGTGAATTGCTTCGACTCTTCGGGCTTTGGGAGTTCTTGACTCTACACAAGTTGTCACATCTTATTCCTCTAGTGTTCCCAGTGTCTGGACTACATGGTCTGTCACCACGTGGTGAAATACTAGAAGCGAACACATGGCCTAATCAGGTGGGTGACATGTGTCACATTCTAACTGATATTTCAATTCTCTATAGGTTAAAAACTCACTGAAACATGGCACACATCCCATGTGTCCACGTCATCCTAGGTGACGTCTGTGAGCCACGTCACTTCGGAATTTTAGGCTTTGGAATATTTTATGCTTGCACTCCTCAAGTCTCTCGAACTCATAATTTCTGAACTACTTAACCTTCTGGGTTCCACATCACCTCTAGGTGACATCATCATGCCCCACCACTTTGACTCTTCAAA
>CBVK0101590395.1:0-10296 GCA_900067695.1 Picea abies
ACCGAGATCTACACTCTTTCCCTACACGACGCTCTTCCGATCTCACTTGAAGAGAGAAATGAATAAAATCAAGCCTCATGCTTTTAACAGAGAACACAAGAAAGATGAATATGTTGAGACATGGTTGTTGGGCATGAGGAAATATTTCCAATTGCAAAACTATTCTTTTCATGCAGAGGGAAGAATTTTCATTTACCAACTTAAAGGAAAGGTATCCATATGGTGGGGTCATCTTGTCCAAGTACAACACATCAGAGAGAAGAATGATACATGAAGGGGATTCAAGAGACATTTTGAAAAGAAGTAGTTAACTAATAGGTATTATGACAAGAAAATTAAAGAGTTCTTTGAACTCAAGCTAGGAAGTATGTCCATTGATAAGTATGAAAGAATATTCTTATAGTTGTTGAAATATGTACCCTTCATCAAGGATGAGACAGTTAAGATTCAAAGGTATCTAAGTGGGTTTCCATCTTCCATCAGTGATAATATCCAGTATGATGACCCGAAAACTATGGAAGAAAATATAAGAAGAGAAAAATGATTATATGATCAGCAAAAAGAAAATCCTACTTTCCAAAAATCTTGGGAAGACAAGAAGAAGTTCAAGAGGGAGCACAGGTAGAAGGGAATCAAACCACCATTTTTTAGGAATAGTACTCAAGGACAGCTAGTTTTGAGAGAGTTCGGGATGGCTGAAGTAGGTGGGAAAAGGCCAAGACAAACACCTATGGAATGTTGGGGATGCAAAGGAGATCATAGGTATAGAGATTGTCCTCATAGAAAGGACAAGGTGAGAGTTTTTCACAATGTTGAACAAGTAGAAACAGTGGAGGACATGGGCATAAGAGTACCAAGGATCTATGCAGCCCTAGACAACAAGCAAGTTGAGTATCAATCACACATGATTGAAGGTGAAGGTATGATGAATAACCATGCATTTACTATTTTAATAGACTTAGGACCTAGTCATAGTTACATAGATCCTAAAGTTGTGGTAAGATTATTCTTGCCGAGAAGCAAGCATGAGAAATCTTGGTTGGTACAACTAGAAACAGGATCCAAGAGGAAAGTTGTTGAGTTGGTTAAATCATGTCCAGTGGGCATGAATGGACTAAGTACCAAGGAAGATCTGAATATCTTTCTTTTAGGTTCATATGATTTCCTAATTGGTATGGACTGGTTGGACCAACACCATGCCATTTTAGACTGCCATAACAAGGCATTCACTTGATTGGATGAGGAAGGAAATCGGAGAGCAGTCCAAGGAATTCCTAGGGCAGTTTCTATTAGAGAAATTTCAGCAATGCAGCTGAAAAAATTGCTACAGAAAAGGATGTCAATTATTTGCAGCTCATATGGAGGAAGCATCTAAGGATAAGGTTCCAATTCTGGAGGAATATGCAGTCCTAGAATATTTTTAAGATGTGTTCAAGGAGGTACCAAGACTACCTCCAAAGAGAGATATTGATTTCTCTATAAATTTGACTGGAGAAGCCCCAGTGTCAAAGACTCCCTACAGAATGAGTACACCAGAGATGAAGGAACTGCAAATGCAGCTTGAAGAGATTTTGAAGAAGGTTTATATCCACCCAAGTGTATCACCTTTGAGTGCCCCAGTCTTTTTCGTAAAGAAGAAAGATGGAACAATGAGATTGTGCATCGATTTCAGACAGTTGAACAAGGTGACTATAAATAACAAGTATCCTTTACCAAGGATTGATGATCTCTTTGATCAATTAAAGGATGCAAAGATATTTTCAAAGATAGATCTAAGGTTAGGGTACCATCGAGTAAGGATTAAAGTGGAAGACATCAACAAGACCGCCTTTAGAACAAGGTATGGTCATTATGAGTTCACAGTGGTGCCATTTGGGTTATCAAATGCACCTGTTGTTTTTATGTGCTTAATGAATGGCGTTTTCAAGGAATATTTGGACAAGTTTGTCATTGTCTTTTTGGATGACATCCTTGTATATTCCAAGTCAGAAGAAGAGCATGAGCATCATTTGAGGATGGTGTTGCAAGTTCTAAGAGAGAATCACTTGTATGCCAAATTGAGCAAGTGCTCATTCTATCAAAACATAATTCACTATTTGGGGCATATCGTATCAGAAGAAGGGATAGTCGTGGACCCTGAAAAGATTGAGGCCATTAAAGGGTGGAAAACACCTAAAAATATAACAGAAGTCCGATCCTTCATGGGTCTAGCTGGATACTATAGAAGGTTAATAGTAGGGTTTTCAAGAATATCTCACTCCATCACTTCCTTGCAAATGAAGGGGAAGAAATTTCAATGGACAAAATAATGTGAAAGAAGCTTCCAACAATTGAAGTAGTTGTTAACCAGTGCTCCAATTTTGAAGATTGTAGATCCGAATGAATATTTCGTGGTTTGCACATATGCATGTAAAGAAGTACTAGGAGGATTCCTCAACCAGAATGGGTTTGTGATATGTTTTGAGTCCAGAAAGTTGAAAGAGAATGAAAGGCTCTATGCCACTCACGATTTGCAGTTGGCAGCCATTTTACATGATCTAAAGAAATGGAGACATTACCTCATGGGAAAGAGGTTTGAGCTCAAGAAAGACCATCATGGTTTGAAGTATTTGTTTGATCAGCCTACATTGAATTCTAGGTAGAGCATATGGTTGGAATTCATCTATGAATATGAATTTGATATCAAGCACATCAAAGGAAAGGAGAACAAAGTGGTTGATGCACTCAGTAGGAGAGTGCATGAACTACATGCTACAACCATCAACATGTATCAGACGGATCTTCAAGGAAGAATCTCTGAGGTTGCAAAAGTTGAATTGCAGTACATGGAATTAGTAACAAAGCTACAACAAGGTAAGATGCTACATAAAGTGGAGTATTATGAATTGGGAATTGATGGAATCCTTCAGTATAGAAACAAATTTTATGTACCCAACTTTTCTGAACTGAAGAGTGTGATTTTAAAATAAATGCACAATGTACCTTATGCAAGACACCCATGATATCAGAAAACAATTTCAGCAGTCAAAAGCCAATATTATTGGCCATACATGAAGAAGGAAGTTGTTGAATTTATTGCCAAATGCTTGGAATGTCAAAAGATAAAGGCTGAGCATAGACACCTAGTTGGTTTTCTACAGTCGTTAACCATCCTTGAGTGGGAGTGGGAAGTGGTGACAATAGATTTCATCACAGGATTGCCCAGAACAAGCAAGAAGCATGATGAAATCATGGTAGTAGTGGTCAAGATTACTAAAGCTTCCCATTTTATTCCATTGAAGACCACTCACAAGGAAAATAACGTTGTTGATATCTATATGGGGGAGGTGGCATGATTGCATGGAATTCCCAAGACAATTGTGTCTATCAGAGACCCAAATTTTACCTCAAAATTTTGGAGAGGATTATTCAAGGGGTTCGAAACGAACCTAAAATTCAGCACAACCTATCACCCCGAGTCAGATGGAAAAATAGAAAGAGTAAACCAAGTGATAGAAGACATGCTAAGGATGTATGTGATGGAAAAACCATCTAAATGGGAAGATTATCTACACTTGGTAGAATTTTCCTACAACAATGGGTATCAAGCATCACTAAAGATGAGCCTGTTTGAAGCACTTTATGGTAGAAAGTGAAACACCCCAATAAGCTGGGACAATCCAGCTGATAGGGCAGTGGTTGGGCTAGAGTTGCTCAAGGAAATGGAAGAGAAAATGTTGAAGATTAAGCAAAATTTGAAGGCTACCTAAGACAGACAGAAAAGTTATGCAGACAAAGGCAGAAACCACAAAGAATTTAAAGTGGGTGACCATGTTTTCCTGAAGGTGAAATCCAATAGAATTTCCTTGAAGCTGGGAATTTGTTCCAAGTTGGCAGCAAAATTTTGTGGACCATTTGAAATTGTAGAAAGGATTGGACCAGTAGCTTATATGCTTTCATTGCCCGCATCCATGATTGTTCATAATGTATTTCATGTATCATTTCTCAAGAAGTATATACCTGATGCTAATCACATGATTGGTTGGAATGTGATCTAGGTGGAACAAGAAGGCGCTTTGCAAGTGCATCTTGTGTGCATACTGGACTGGAAGAGAAAGAAACTCCAGAGTCAAGTCGTAAATCTTGTAAAGGTTCAGTGGACTTGGTCTGGTCCCGAGGACGCAACGTGGAAGCACGAAGATGCTATATGGGTAGAGTACCCACATCTTTTTGAAGATTTTGGAAATCTTGTTGTTGTTTTGTAAAGACTTGCACTGAGGATAGTGAAAAAATAAGGGGAGGGGATTGTAACACCCCAAGGCCGAGCCCCTGCTGAATTGTAATTATGCTTATAAGATGGTGAGCTAGATTCTAAGCCCAATGAGATTGATTTTGTATATGTAAATACACACATATCGTAAATACACAAATGTGTCTTTTGCGTGGATTCCAGCCGACTCTTAGGCTTTATTGTGTCATGTCAAGGGATCAGGGTAGATCCTTTGAAGGTTGAGGCGATTCTCAATCTCCCTCCTCCTTCTTCACTTCGCCAGCTACAAAGTTTGCAAGGGAATGAAAAATTTCTACGTCGTTTTATCCCAAACTACGCTGAGTTAACACTCATATTTACTCGACTATTAAAGAAAGGCTCTAAATTTGTATGGGACACCACTGCCAACAAAGCCTTCGACGCTTTGAAATTGAATTTAACCCATACCCCACTACTTTTCTCACCTGATTATAGTTGAGATTATTTCCTTTATCTCGCTGCTTCGGATTCGACCATCGCCATGGTTTTGGTCCAAGAAGATGATTCGCATGATGAACATGTCATTTATTATTTGATTTGAAGTCACACGACTACCGAAGCCAAGTATTTACATGTTGAAAAACTAGCCTTGGAAGCTATTTAAGCTGTCCAACGTTTCCGACACTATATCCTTTTACGCAAGACCACCATGATTTCCAATTGCAACCTTATGCAGAACATTCTTACATGCCAGTTGCTAGGGGGAAAATAATCCAAATGGATTGTGATACTCCAGGAGTTTGACTTAGAGTTTGAACATGCTAAGTCTAAGAAGTCCTTGGTGTTTGCCGAATTGATATGTGACCTTCCATATTCTGAGACGGAAAATGTAGCAGAGAATTCATTACCCGATGAATCCCTTTTTCTGATCAATTCCGATGACCTTTGGTATGGAGATATAATTATATATCTCCAGACTCAGACTTTCTGGCCCGATTTGTCTAGCACTGACTGTCATCACATATGTTACCAAGCTCGTCAGTATATTATCCTTGGTGACACCCTTTATCGTCGTGGAGTTGAATCCATTTTTCGATGATGTCTCACTTATGATGAGGCTGAGAAAGCTTTGAATGACTCCCATTTTGGAGCATGTGGTGGTCACATGTCTGGGTATGCTACTGCCCAAAAGATCTTATGAGATGGGTATTTTTGGCCTTCTCTATTCAAAGATTGTATTCTTTCCATCCAAAAATGGTACGCTTGCCAAACATACGACAACAAAAAAAGATCTCACCCCACTCCCTTACATCCTATAGTTTTCGTTGGACCCGTCACTAAATGGGGCATTGATTTCATGACATGTAACCCTCACTCGGCTGGGGGGAATGGGTACATTATTGTAGTCGTAGATTATTTCATGAAGTGGGTCAAGGCGATCCCTACATTCGACAACACGGGAAAAACTACAGCCCTATTCATATTCAATCACATTATTACACGATTTGGAATCCCACAGGCTATCATTACCAATCACGACAGCCACTTTTGAAACTTTATGATTTCTGAGCTTACAAAAAAGTTGGGTCTTCGACATGAAAAATCAACCCCCTACTATCCATAGGCCAACGTCCAAGTCAAAGAAATAAACAAAGTACTTATTACCATGCTTCGACGGATTATCGGAATTCACAAAACAAGTTGGCACATGATGTTTTTCTCATCATTGTGGGCCTATCGGACATCCGTGAATTCATCCACAGGGTTTACACCCTTCCAATTAGTGTATGGTTTAGGAGATTTTCTACCGATTGAATGTGAAATTCCATCATTAAAAATAATCGTCAAACTTCTCCCAAACACCTCTGCTGAGGAAGAACATCTGTTGTATCTTATGCAATTGGAAGAAACCCGTCGCGATGCCACCCTAGTTATTGAAACCCAAAAGAAACATGTAAAATCCCAATACGACAAACATGTCAAGCCACGCGCGTTCTCTGAAGGTGATCTAGTTCTCCTCCATGAACAAGATCATGATTTGCTAGGAGCAGAAAAATTTGAGGCTATGTGGCGAGGCCCTTATATTGTTAAAAGAGTTTTGGATAAGGGAGAATACGTGTTAGTGGATTACGATGGCATTCCTTTGAGTGAACCTAGAAATGGGCTTTACTTGAAAAAGTACTATGCTTAGCCTATCTCTGCATAAGCACTTGTATTTTTACTGTATCATACTCTTGTGTGTTACTTTAGTATGTTTATGCTATTTGACTTTTACCCCTGGGTACTTACCCTGCATTATGTTTGGTCTCTAGATGTTGGTGTTTTCACTACCTTATATTGGATTTGTCGATGGTGCTAGCCGTAGTACCTAGAATTTAGCTTTTGCTGCTTGGGAAATATATACACCCTCAAATGAACTTATTTTTCTATAAGGTGTTTGTCTCAGTCGAGCGACCAATAATATCATAGAGTATAGTGCGGTCATCAAATTATTGACTAGTGCTATTTCGCTTGGGATTCGTCGCTGGATTATACAAATTGATTCACAACTAGTAGTACTACTGTTAAACAATGTCTATACTATCCGAAGCCCTACTCTATTACAGGTATATTTACGAATCCACCTCTTGGAATGTCATTTCGATTATATTGAATATCAACACATTCCTAGATGTCTAAATACATTAACTGATGCTCTAGCTAATTATGTATTAGATAGACATTTGAGACATTTGTAATTCCAACCACATTTCACATATTGTACAAAAAGAAGAGTAAACCAGTAAAAGCCTCATGTATATATATAATGATATAATGTTTGCAAAAAGAGTTTTCATCCGAAGATCAAAATATCAAAATATAGATCCCATGGCCCCTACAAAATGGCATCATGTATGCCTCTTGCAATAGCATACTTCTCTCTCTACCCTACGTAGTAACTGACCAAGTGAGCTAGATACGCCTACGATATGGCATTGATAATTCCTCAGTATCTCCTCGATGGATATATCAGGGATGTCTGTTGTCAAGCCTTCCAGGTTCTTCTCTATCGCATCATAATCCTCGGCATCCCATCCAGTGACTATGTGTGCCTCTCCTCGCCTTTGAATAGGAGAAGAGACTGGGGGTCGATGTGGCCCTACATCTACATGATCGAAATTTTTTTATTAGTCTTTTGATCGGAAACACAAAAACATTAAATATTTTAAAAACTCATAAAAACATTGTAAAAAATAAATGTCTTTCTTACCTAGATCTCCCCATTGAGATCCCTCAGGGAGAACCAAATATGGATCACCATGAAATTCTAGACCGACATAAGCATAATCATCAATCATCAGGATTTGCGGTCCCAACGAATTGAAGAATGCATCATCATACTTCACAATCCATCCCACCACATGTCGTGTCATCACGTCGCACCATATTTTCATTCGTGGGTCTCTCGTGTCTGGTATTCCCCATTCCAGCTACAAGTGTAGGTGTGGAACTCTTTCTAAGAAGAAAGATACTAAAATGGACCCATAACTGAACAGTTTTAGGTCTCCATTCTTGCTTTTTGTGAGTTGGATTTTCATGTTGTGTAATACATCGTCACACCAATTGAATACTCGAGGCTCCAAGCATTCAATAGCATAGTGAAAGTAACTTTGGAGTGCCATGTGTTGCTAATCACTCCCTGCCATCCGTGCAATAGTGAAAATGATGGTTATGAGGGTCAAATCTCTCACACCTCAGATTGCTACTTTTCCTTTACGTCTTTCAGCATCAGGTTCACAATGTCGACGAATGTACTCACTCATGGGAAAACCACCACCTCAACCACCTGTCAGAGTCACGCGTGCCCCACGAAGTGACAACCCCGTTAGTAAATAAATATCCTCAATATCCAAAGAGAGGACATGAACACCCATGTGGAACACTTGTTGTTCTTAATCCCACATATGAACCAAATATACTAGTAATCTCTGTTGGGCTCTCATGCCCTGAACTTTGAAGAATTTTAATAGACCACATTACCAGAGTGCATTCACAGTCCCCAGATCATTTAAATCCATAAGATCATATTATTCATTCTCACACTCTCTCCATTCCAACATATTTGCAAGAAAACACCTGCATGGGAAACAGAGAAGATCTTTAGCACACTTTTTCAACTTTTTTTGGGATTTTTGTTGAGTCAATGTTCACTTTTCATTTTAGTTTTCTGGCCACTGCGATCAAGCTTCAAGTACAATGTGGAATTTCTGCGATTGCACCTTAACACATCGATGAAAATTTTTGTTTTCGCAGGGCCCGTTATAGGCCACTCACGGCGGCCCCAGCGCACGACTAGCAGTCCCAAATTATAAAAAAATCTTGATTTTTTACTATCAAAACAAAAATTAATCTGTTGAAAAGATAGAAGATGAGATTCTTACCTCTTTTATGTAATCCATTCGTTGAATGATCCCCTGTGGCCTCCACAATCCGTCGTCGACGTTGAGGTAAAAAACAAGGGTTTTTGGTAAGTTTTTGACCAAGTGTAAATAAAATGGTGAAAAAGACTTTTTGCTTCTATTTATTACCTTTTTATCATTTTTCCTAATATTTTGTTTTATATAAATACATTTTAGTCAAAAACCCATTAACTCTAAAGGTCTTGTAAGTGTTTTTGTTCCTTACAGGAAACAATTTAGGACCTTGGGCAACGAAGTATAGACGTTTTTTTTCGATTTGTTTTGGTCACATGTACAATTACTTTTTAGGGTTTTTTAGAAAAACCTCGATCATAGTCTTTGTTCGTTCTCGGGCTCTAAAATCAATGAGAATGTAACCAAGTATACTTTTGTCATCTTTTCATACTCGTTGTGGTAACACGAAAACAACGAGACCTGTGGAGAATTCTTTAAGCTCTTTTCATGCTCCATAAAAATGAAAAGATTGTTGAGCGACCTTGTTCTTTTCACGCTTGTAAAAGTATTTGAAGAAAACGTTTGATTAGCGATAGTTTATCACTTTTTCGGTCTTGTCAAACTATTTTACAAAAAAGGAACCGGGAGAGTTCTCTTTATGTGTTTTTCAGACTCTCAAAACATGAACCCCCCCCAAGTTTTCTATCTTTGGACTTGTTAAACAAACATCAAAAGGCCCGCATGGGACCGAACCACTCCTTTTTAGGGTTCATCAAATATACTCCGAGGGACTTGTTCGAAGGATGAGCTTAAATTGACAAGCATATGTTATCCTTCTTAAGCTTGCGTAAAAATAAAGAGGTACTCGCCAGAAATGGTGGGGGAAAATTTGGGAAAGGAATGTGTCTCTGTATATGTATTAATGGCAGTAAGCATCACTCTTGAACATGACACCCATCTTCGTCATTTGAATCTGGGTTGGGTAATTCGTTTGTCTCTTGTCTGACCTTCTGCAAGTTCATCTCTTGGGTCGTCTTTGAGTCAATACTGCCAAGATCATTGTCATGTCATTCATATGTTCAATAGAAGTTCAACTGAAACCTTCTATCAAGTGGTCATCTACAATGGTCCATTCTTACCATGTCATCCTTCCCTATGTCAGTCCCAAGTCACATATGTATTTTACTCTACCCTAAATCTGTTACTTATTTCATGTCATTGATGGGGGATACATCAAGGCCCTCCTGTGACGAGTCTTTTCCTGTGGACTTCATATCATTATCCAGGAAAAAGACTTAGAAATTATTTAGTACCTTAGAGCCTACATGCCTCAATGGTAGGTTTCTTTGCTTTCGACAGTGGATTCACATCATTTATCCATGATCAAGAGATTCTGTCAAGTGTTCGACTTCAACTCATTTATTCACATTTGTTGGATTGTACCGAAGTACCTTGGGACTCACTGACATCAATGGTGATTTCCGTCACACTTGTTAACAATTTTCATTAATGACTGGTAGTCAAGTGGGTTCTATTCATGCTCGAATTCAACATTTGTAATCACGTGACTAGAATTGTACTAACGGACGATGGATTGAAGACCCTGGAATTTATCAGTTTTTGGTCCAGGTTGCGATGGAGTATTTGTGATTTGTTTTGACACATAGATCCACC
>CBVK0101590398.1:0-10850 GCA_900067695.1 Picea abies
TTGGTATGTTGGAATCCAAGGTGTAAATATATCAATCCCATATGAAGCCGGTACAATACATGGGACACAAAAAAATACATTTAGTTAAAAAAAAAACGTTATCAAAATGTGTTTGCATTTGATAGAAGAAATTAGTCTTGTTTTTGTTCAGTTTGCATAGAGGACACATAATCCATAGATATTTGCGAAAATGAAAATGAACAATATGTTAAAGCTTGGAGACATACTGAACTTAATATAAAAGGGAAAATTCCACTTGCAAGCTCAGAGGATATGAAATCAAATGAAACTATAGTGTCAGTTGATGGAGATAGAGTTTTTGATCTTGTTAGAGAAGGTAATTTTTATGTTTAAATTTTTTCAAATAACTTGTAGATGTACTTGTGTCATAATCTAACACGAACTATTTGTTGTCCAATATATCCAATTATTTGGAGGAGATGTCTTTGCCATGGTTGCACCTGTAGACAACACTGAAAACGTGAAATATTATTTGATGTGATGCACAAAACAAAAGTTGAGGATATTAGAATATTTTGATGATAACGGTTTTATATATGAAAGAGGATCCATTGTATTGAAAGGATATTTTTTTCAAGAAACCCATCAAACCGATACTCAAGTTCACTTTCAAGACTATCAGTCAGATGTCACAAGTTGTCAATATAGTCATTGGTATGGGCAACATGCATAAAGTTAATAAAAGTTCAATAAATAAATTAGAAAATGGAAAATGTCTAAAGTTGATCATGAACAAATAATTGAAGATGGAATACCATTACGATTTATTTAAACAAGTGACATGTACATTCCAAAATTTTTTATTTTGCATTGAAAATATATGTATTTATGAATATCTAGGATTCTAGAATCATTTCTAGTTTAGTTTACGTTCATGGTCCATTCAATTAAGAAAAGTTGTATTTTTTATGAATTATAAAGTTTACCAAACCTTATTTACAATTTCAAGGAAGAACCTATAGATTGTATCTAGGGAACCTAAATTGACCTATACTTTGGATGATTATACTTTAATCCTACAAATTATCTAAATCGTATACACAAATCCTTTAATGCATGTAACCAATTTACTACATATAGGATAAATGCGTTCATTATTTGCAATTTGATTGTTCAATGTTTTTTCATATGAAGAGGATAACTTCATATCAAAACTAGGACCCATTTCCATGTCATTATAAGGGACTATTAATGCCTTATAAAAACTTTAAATTTTGATAAATTTTAATATCAATATAAATTTTAATGAAGATCGCTTACTTATATTAAATTTGATGACTCATTTTGACTATTTTCATTGGTGGACTTATATTAAATTTGATGACTTGTTTTGACTATTTTCATTGTTGGATTGTCATTTCATTATAAAATTTCATAAGAAATAATAAATTTTGATGACTTGTTTTGACTATTTTCAATCATATTTCCAAATCAAACAAAATTTTAATTATAAATGAGAAACTATAATTTTATTTCACATTTTATTAGAGTTGTAGTGTAAATGATAAAACTAAAACAAAATATGGGTGGGTAATTGAAATATAATGGTTAACCAGGTATGGGTGGGTTACTGAAATATAATGAATTGTATAATGAAATATAATGGATTGTTTAGTTGAAATTCAAAAATTGACATGGAGGGGAACTCCCGGGTTGACTTCCACTGTCACCAACAATACTAGTATAGAATTAATACTACCATTGATTAAGATTTTGTTATGCCTTCTTGTGGATATTCCATTCGACCTACTACCATCACCTATGAGGTTGTCTTATGAGTGGGGTCAGTGCTTTCACATTCTACATTCATTAATTACGACTTATGGATATTTAGGAGGTTAGGTAACGATTATTTATCCCATCCAAACACATTGATATAGGGATATGGATATTTAGGAGGTTCGGTACCGATTATTTATCCCATCCAAACACATGGATATCTTTTATGTCAACTCATTTATACATAATAAAGTGCATTTTTGTTTCACATTGCATTATTTGAAGTATTATATTTTTTATTTAGTGTAAGTGCAAGGAATTCAAAGAATTGTTGTGTATATTGAATGCAGTGGCGTAGTGTAGTTATGTTTTTATTAATAATTTATTTATTTATTATTATTGTAATGAGTAAAATGCTAAATTAATATATTGAATTTTAATTACTCTTGTTTTTATAAAGTATCTATTTTTATATTTGAATATATATAATAAATATATATTTGAATATATAACAAATAAATATATAAATATATATTTGAACAAAGTCATTATCTTATATTTTTCTTTTCCGTAATATATCTCTACAATTTAAAAAATGAGAGCATTTGTCGTATTAGAAGAGAAATTATATTATTCAACTTTTTCATAATTGTTTAACCATGCTTCAAAAAAATAATATTATATATGAAGTATGGTTAAATCTATGAAATAATTATGTCAATAGGTGTATATCTATTGAAAATGACTATAATTGATGGGATTTAATCATAGATGAGATTTTAATGGACATGATTTCATATCTTCTGAATATTCTTCGTTGTCATAATAAATGAAGGACTGTTATTTCAACCATTAACTTATTTGCATGAAAAAACATGTTAATTTTTCATTAAAATGGTGATTAGGATGATTAGCATAATAATTGTAGATCCAATTATAAATGCTTGGGTTTTTTTACTGTAACTGAGTGTTTTAATGTTGGTGGGATGAACAGAGATTTAGCCACATTTTCCTGGTATGTGAAGTGATCGACATGGTATGGATGCCACATTTGGTCAGCTTATGTTTTCCTGGGATGTGAAGCACGATCAGTACCCTGATTGACATGTAAATGTTGGATGTTAGGTTTGGCTGACATTTCAAATAAAGTAGACATGATAATTCCATGTTTGGTAGGCATTTCAATTGATGCATGCATGGTAATATTAATCTACTATTGGAATTAGTACTGAATTGATTTATTTTGTTATCGTTTAGTCATGTATCGACTCTCGAAGATATATCCTCAAATGATGCAACAAGTGTTTTTGGTTCAAGATTATGGTGAAAAATTCATTGTGGTGCACAGGTTCTTTCGATTCAAGGATTGTTCAATGGTGGAATGTCAAGCAATGGGACTACACGATCTGTGCAACATCGTGAACACAAGTATTCTAAGAAGTGGCCATTCTGGTAACTACCCACTCTCTTTTGCGTGAACGGGGTTTTGACATAGTATTATTTGTTTGACATTCAATGTGCTAAAAAGGAAAACCACTCCCTATGGTCCCCTCTTTTAATCACATTTGTTCAATAATTTGAGTATTGTGAGGGTGAAAATAAAGGTCTTTTCAATTCAATTATGTTTTGAGTATTTTAAGGGTGTAGAATGTAGTCTCTAAATTTCATTCGGTCATCGAAATTTTGGAAAGGATTTCTAAAAGAAACATCAACACTACAATCACTTCCACCATGAGAACAAAGAGGAGAAGTAGAACTTTGAGCTATAGGAGAAGGAAATGAAAGAGGATAAGCAACATATGCGAATGGAGCATTTTGGGGAAATCAAAGAAATTACACCTAGAATGTTTGCACTGGTACTATATATCTTTTCTTCCTTAATTATCATCTTAGTGGTCAGTAGTAAATTTATTTATTTTTATCCAATTTATTAATGGACCATGGTGTTGTGAATTCTCGTTTCCTGTAATTTGTGGGAAATCAATATACTAGAAATGATCCATCTTAATTGCAAGTGTAGAATGAAAGATTTTTTCATGTATGATGAATGGATATGTTAATGTAATATTGTGTGTATACATTATGAGAAACACCGAACAAAGAATGACCAAGAGAATGCTCGCAGGCACAAGATTGAGGAGGAGATTGCATCAACAATTGCGGTGGGAACAATGGTCTATGTAGAATCACAAGGAGAAGGAATCCAAAAAGGAAGTAAAAGAAAATCATGGAAAAAAGATCACCACCACTTTTAGTTGTCCACTGTCAATGCATAAAAAATTTAGTGATCTTGATCGCTAATTTGATTTCAGCGTCATTTCTTATTTTAGCACCTGTTCTTGTTGGATTGTTTTGTGATCCTCTTAAATTTTTTATTGTGCATGCTTAATAATATTATGTAACTATTGTTATTAATGTGAATATGGAGGTCTTGATTCATACAACACCATTTCAAACATTTGCAGTCCGTTGGGTATAATGTGTGGAAACCATTTAAGATTATGTTAGGGTTAGGGTTTGTATCAAGTATGAGAAAATTAAATCGATGTAAATTTATATTCAATATGACTTTCACTATTTTGAGCACCCTATATAATGCATAATGTACAATAGATTTGACCTAAATTGTTGCTTATGTTGTTGTTATGACCCAAGAGGAGCATACATAGGGATACATGTATATGATATGACCCCAAGGAGGGGCATATATGGGATTAAATGTACATGTAATGTGTAAATATATATGTAATAGGGTCGTCCTATTAGTAAAGAGGCCTCCTATGCAAGTGTGAATAGGTATATATAGAGATCATGTATTCATTATTGTGACATTTGAATTGTGATGTATGAATGCAACTAGTTATTGGGAGGAGGTTTTCCTACTCTTTAAGGATTTATTGTGTAACTTATCTATATTGGAGTTGTGCTCCATGCTCACATTTTATGCATGGTGTTTACTTCTATTCTATTATGATAATTTAAGCATTTGGATCATTACATTTGGTATCAAAGCACCGATCCTATGGTTTTGCTTCCTTAAGAAAGTCATCTTGGAATTTTTTCTATAATTTTTTTCGGGGCCGATTCGGAAGGAAAAACTTGGAGGTTGTTTAGAAGACATATCAAGGTACATGTGGTATTAATTTTAGCTTCTTGGTTGTTGTACTTTCGTAGATACACCCTGTGGAAGATAAGGTTTTTTACTAGTCCTATAACTAGTCTAAAACAAGTGTTTCGGGTAAAATGGTCATAACTTCTTCCTAGAGGATCCAAATTTTGTGGTACCAATTGCATTGGAAAGAGTACAATACGTAGTATTTTTTGTGCAAGTTTTAGAATTAGATAAAAAATATTGGACATGGGGAATTATGTATAGCTCTCTAGAATAGACAAAAATTCAGTAATATTTTGGAAAGTTACCATAAATTTCATTTGGTACACCCAATTTTGGTAAGACATGTGGCATTGCGGAGAAGACATTCTATAATACTACAGGTCGAAAGTTCAGACTAATAGGGGACAAAATTTCAGAAATTCATCGGAAAGAAGGTCGGCTAAGAGGACAGACTCCAAATCAGGGTTTAAAATGTATGTTCAATTAAAACTATAATAACTTTTGATTGGAATGTCTAATTGAGCTGATTCAAAAGCCATTCAAAATAGGAAACCATAAGATTATATTGGAGTGCAAGGATTATAACTATTTGAGATCATTATCCTTAATATATTAGGGTTTTAAGGTGAGGATTGTAGTTAGACCTCAATTAATAATCAATGGAAATACCCCATTTTTATGGAGATGAATATAAAGATGAAATCAATCCTATGGAATGGTTGAGGATGGTAATGGATTGTGGTAGAAATCCTTCAAGGGAAAGCAATTATTTTTCTAGTGAAACCTAAGAATGGTGGTTGAGTATTGATAAGGATATTGGATGGAATTGCACATGGGATGAATTTAAAAAACTCGTCTAAAATAAATGGATCAAGGGTACAAAAATGGGGGAATTGTATAGAATTCAAGATGAATTAAAAGGAGAAAAAGAAGTGATCAGGAAGAAGGGAGAGGGGTTATCTAATATACTATCCCTTAATGAATCACTCATTAAGAAGGTTAAGAACTTAAAGAAAGAAAACACTAGCAAAGGAAAATGGAAAAAAGATGAGTCAAGGGGAGATTTGAAAAATAAAGATGAAGAGATACGTAGATTGCAAAACCATAATAAGAAACTACAGAATGAGGTTAAGAGATTGAAAGAAGAAAACAAGAATTGTGAAAATCAAGAAGAAACAAGGATTGTAGATGAAGAACCTACCAAAATACTTGAAGAGGGAATTTGCAAGAAGATTGAGGAATACCTAAATATTGATCAGGTAAAATTGGAATTGCAATCCAAAATTGAAGAAGAACGTTATAATTTGATAAATGGGGTGACATTGCAGCTTCAAAAGGAGAAAGAAGACAAGATTGAGGAAGGTCAACAGAAGATACTTCAAGAAGTTGAAATTTATCTAGAGGATGTACATGCCAAGTATGATGGTATTATCTCCAAGGCTAGAACAATCAAAGAGCAACAAAGGAAAATAGAGGATTATATTGTCTCTAAAAACAATGTAGATGAAATGCACGTGTATAATGAAGAAAAACCGTCAAATGTCAAACCATATCAACACCCTCATTATCAGGAAATATTTCAAGGAAAAAAAGAAGATCAATATCGACATTATCAAGGAAGAAGATGGAATAATCATCAATATTCATGGAATATGGCATCACACAACCATTATTCAGTAAGATGTTATGATAGACCAACATCTATTACAAATTGGATGAGCTTCAACAAAAATACATGGAATCAAAGGAAATAAAATTATGCAACAACTAGACACCAAGGATTAAGACAAAAAATAATTAATTTTGGATGGATAGATCATCATCAATGGAATGAAGAAAGAAGGAGCATAAGAAAATCATATTAGTCGGTTTCATCACATGTGAAGCCTTTAATTGCAAAGCTTTGAGGACAAATCTTTTTGAAGGAGGGTACTATGTTATGACCCAAGGGACCATACATAGGGATAAATTTATATGATATGACCCCAATGGGTTGCATATATGGACCTAGCTGTACATGTAATGTGTAAATATATATGTAATAGGGTCATATCATATACATTTAGCCCTATGTATGCTCCCCTTTGGTCATAACAATTGTCATTTCCTATCGATGTTCATCAGCAACATAACTTTGGTTGTGCTAGTTATATAAAGCTTTTGATGATCACAAATTATCAAAAAGTTAAAAAGGATGCTTCCAATTATAACATTCTACAAATAAATAAAATTTTACAAAGAGATTTTTATTTGTTAGTTCATAATATATTTATCAAATATGGATAATATTAATTATATAAACAATTTTTAATTATTACTTAAAAAACAAAATTGTAAATTAATATTGTACAATTTATTTGTATTAAGAATGTTTAAATGTGTTAAATCTATTTATATATTAAAAACTATAATTTTATCAATTTAAATTTATAATTTTGATAAAATTTCTTAAATAAACTTTAACAATAACAAAGTAAATATTTTTTTATATTTTTTAAATAAAATGAAAATGTTAAAGATCGCATTGTATTAATTAGTTAAATCCTGATGTTTGATGAGAATTTTTTTTAACAAAAAATGGGAGATTTGTATTATAGAAAAAGGGTGCGGCCGAAACTGCTAAGAAGTTACAAAGTCTTTCAAAATTCGGGCCAATTTGGGGCCTCAACTGTAACATACCCATCCACCTAGGCTGGGTCATGCCACTTAAAAAATATCTCATGCTCTGAGACCAATTTGTAATGTCCCCAACCACCCAGGTCGGGAAGCGACACTAAAAAACTTTCCTTCAATGTGATACCAGATTTGTAACATACCCAACCATCCCAGGGCCAAGCATACTACCATAAAACAACCTCTACTCTTTTTTCAAACTCTAATATACATATATATAATGCAAATTTAACAAATATAAACATTCTTCTCATACGCATATTCATGCATAATTAACAGTAAATCATGCATGCAACAAACACATGCAATTCTCATAAATAAAAAACATGCACTGAACACGTCATTTGCTATAAACAAAGAAATGATACTTATTGTTTAATTCAAGTACACCAATTGTGTGTATACCTTCCACAAACATCCCAGCCTTAGACCATGTAGCTCCAAGCTATTAGCAGTGGGTCACCCCTGAGTTGGGACTAAACTCCACCTAAGGTAAAGGAAATCCTAGGCTAGGTTGAGACTACGGAAAGATACACAATGAAACATGAAGGATTCACTCCAAGGAGCCTACTTATGCCCACCACTCACATACTCTCATTCCCCACATGCTTGTCCCACCCCGGGAATATACACCTTCACTGTTCCACAGTCCATCGACTGCTCCACTTCCCTTCCAGGGCTTTAGCAACAGGCCTGATAAGGAATTATCATATATTTGTAGCTGTTGTTGGACTCCTTCCAGGAGAAATCACTTCCCCAAAAATATCTCTCACCTAGAGAGAGTTTCTCACATGCCTGAAAACCTACTTCTTCAATCCACGGGCCTGACAACCTGCCTCTTCAAAACCACATGCCTAACAATCTGCTTCTTCTATCCATATCCTAAGTCGAACGTGTAACCACCATAGAAAAAATGGGTAAGGAAGGGTACAACCTCAACAAAAATACCAATGTGCGCAAGTTACAGAGGTTCACGATGGAAGAGAGTTCAACAATGGCAGAAAAATGGCTAACTGCATGCCTGCTCGGTCCATGAGTGAATGGGGAAAAATATTGCAAGAATGGTCAGTGAACCCCCACAACGTTGGATTTTCCCACATAAATAGGCATGTGCCCAGCTTAACACTTGGCTCTCTCAGGAGCTTGCTCCTCTCCACTTGGATTTCATTCCTTTCCCCAAAGGAACTTAGGATAACAAGGTTTTTTCCAAACCTTAGCCTTTTAGGAATATATTATAATATTCCTTTGGAGGCAAGCCCTCAAGCTTAACTCCCTTTCCTAGCCTCTTAGATCCCTTCCCTTTCCCTTCCTAGTGGAGCTTATTCCCCCATCCTCATTTATCATGGTCAATCTACATGCAGCGATGTATTATATTAATGATATGAGTGTTACATATACAAAAATAGGCTCATTGGACTTTGCATCTAGGCTCACTGGCTTAATAAACACATAAGCCTCCTAGCTTATAAATACTTGTCTCATCATCCTATACACATCATTAAATATCATTACAAATTAGCAGGGGCTCGACCTTCGAGCGTTACAATACCCTCCCTTTATTTATGCATTGTCCTCAATGCATCATATTTACATGTTACAACAAGATTTTCAAAATCTTCAAAAATATGTGGGTATTCTATCCGCATAGCATCTTCATACTCCCAATTTGCATCCTCAGGACTGTACCAAGTCCATTGGACTTTTACAAACCCTATGGGTCGATTCCAAGGCTATTTGATTTTTCGGTCCAAAATGTGTATCGGATGCACTTGAAAAGCATTGTCTTGCTCCACCTAAATCACATTCCAATCAATAACATGATTACAATCAGGTATATATTTCTTAAGAAATGCTACATGGAATACATTATGTATAGACATATATGCAGACAATGCAATCATATAAGCTACTGGTCCAATCCTCTCTAGGATTTCAAACAACCCACAATATATGGTTGCCAACTTGAAACAGTTTCCCAACTTTAGGGAACTTCTGTTGGTATTCACCTTCAAGAAAACAAGATCACCCACTTTAAATTCCATGTGAGTTCTTCCCTTGTTAGCATAGATTTTATTCTTGTCTTGGGAAACCTTTAAATTATGTTTTATCTTCAACATTTGTTCTTCCATTTCACTGAGCAAATCTGGCCCAATCACTACTCTATTTGTTGGGTTGTCCCAACTTATTGGTGTGTTGCACTTTCTTCCATGAAGTGCCTCAAATGGGCTCATCTTCAATGATGCTTGGTACCCATTGTTGTAGGAAAGTTCTACCAACTGCAGATAATCTTCCCATTTAGATGGTTTGTCCATCACATACATCCTTAGAATATCCTCTATCAATTGGTTCACTCTTTCTGTTTTCCCATCAGACTCAGGATGATAAGTTGTGATGAAGTTCAGATTTGTTATGAACACTTTGTATAATCCCCTCTAGAACTTTGAGGTAAAATTTGGATCTCTGTCAAACACAATTGTCTTGGGTATTCCATGCAAGCATGCTACTTCCCTCATATAAATATCAACAACATTGGTTGCCTTGTAAGTAACCTTCATAGGAATGAAATGGGCAGCTTTAGTAAGCTTTTCAACCACCACCATGATACCATCATGTTGCTTTCTTGTTCTGGGAAACTTGGTGTTGAAATTCATTATCACCACATCCCACTTCCGCTCAGGAATGGGCAATGGCTGCAACAACCCAGCTAGGTGTTTATGCTCATCCTTGACCTTTTGACACTCCAAACATTTATCAATGTACTCAACAATCTCCTTTTTCATGCTTGGCCGATAATATTGGCTCTTGACTGTTGCCACTATTTTCTGATATCCTGGGTGTCCCACATAAGGTAGATTATGCATCTCTTTCAAAATTATACTCTTCAATTCATGAGAATTGGGTACATAAATTTTGTTTATGTACAAGAGAATTCCATCATTTCCCAATTCATAATATTCAACTTTCTGTTTCATTTTACCCTGTTGTGATTGTGTTACCAACTCCATGTACTGCAAATCTACTTTTGCATCCTCATAAATTTTGCCTTTAAGATCATTTTGATACATGCTAATGGTTAGACGCAACCCGCCCCTCACCGAGCAAGTCGCTCCACCAGGACCTTCTATTTTCTCATGGGCCCGAAGAGTCTAAGCTCTTCCAACTCCCATCGAGAGTCACGAGTCACCCACAGTAACTCCTTCAGCGGTTCTCCTTTCTTTCGGATATCGGGAAGTCGGAACTCGGAAGTTCGCGGTTCTCGTGAACACAATTCTTATGCAAAACCGAACCCCGATCCCCGATGGTCAACGGTCAACGTCCCTTT
>CBVK0101590400.1:0-12877 GCA_900067695.1 Picea abies
AAACAAGGGCGGCTCCAACATAGGCTCCAACTAGGGATCCCGCTTCCCTGTGAGGCGGGAAGAACAGTAGACCAGGTGCCAATATTGGGTAAATGGAGTCATAGGCTAAAATCAACAGAAAAATTCAAGGAAGAAGATAGAAAGGGGAGGAAATCTTCGCTTGGTACCCCAGAAATTTTTTGAACTCAGATACTCTTTCCAAACGCACCTGAAGTTACTTCCACAACTTTCCCTTTCTCACTACTAACTTTGGGAACGCTTTAAGATAGTCAAAACGACCCTAGGATATTCAACAGATCTTACGATTCTCAGCTTGCGTTAAAGAATGCTATTATATAATTAAAAATAGGGAAATCCCATCAGAATTTAGGGAAATGATCAGGTTTTCAGAAAGCGTTGGTTACCAGAGTAGATTGATATTTATGTGTAACATCCTTACATATCTCTCAGACATTGCTTCACTACCAGTGAGCCTGTTCAGTACCCCGGTGAAGTTGTCTGACCCTTTTTTCACTGAATTTCTTTTCACCACTTCGGAAAATATTTATGCGTTTAAACGCTAAGACGAGGGCAATCATTTCTGAATTTCCTTTCATCGTCTTAATGGACTAGGTGGGGGCAATCATTTCTGAATTTCCTTTCACCACCTGTCTTAATATTTACTTTAAAAACATGAAGATGAGAGAAATCAGTTTATATTAGGGCTCAGATCTGTGTAATATTTTTTATCAGAGGCCTGTTCACTTATTTTGATTACTCGGTATCAACCTTCTTTTGACCTTCACAAGACCTTTCGTTCTTAAGGAGACAAGGGAAAATGATGAAATTTTAAGGAACATCCTATTCAAGCAAGCTTTGATTTTTCCGACGCTGTTGAAACACCTAGGACAGTTAGGATTACTATAAACGTTCCTTAGTTTAGCAGAAGATCAAGTAGTTGTGGAGACCAGCTTTCTTATTAAGATCTGTTTCAGAATCCCTGAGGTTTAAAACGAAAAAACCTTTACCCTTTCACAAAAAACTCGGGAAGATGGTGACTCGCTAAAAGTCAGGCCCAAATATAAACTGTAAACAAGGCATCAATTCAATGGTTTAATATAAAAAAGGTCACAACAGTTCGAGACTGGTTTTCGGATATATTTAGTAACAAAAATTATGACTGACTGTTTTTGGATTTTAATATATTTACTCAAATTATTTGGTTTGAGGATTATGAAGCCAAAAATAATCCCGTTATCTACTTTTTATATTGCAATTTGAACAATATTACCTTAGATTGCTAAAACAGCCTTTCATGACCTGAGTATTGAGAAAACTCACCTGTGTCTTTTCTTTTCAATTTCTTTGTGGGCTACGAATTATCTTATGTATCACCTGTTTTATGTCGTCCTATTTCCCACACCATTCTGCACCTTACTTCTTCAGCTAGTTTCATCTGCAGTTGAAATCCTGCAAAAACAAATACGAATTTGATTTAAAATGCGTTGAGAATTTAGGAAGGAAAACCAAAAATTAAAAATAAATGCTTGAGCAAGAACATAAATATGTACAAAAACTCATAATAAAATTTATTTATTTACAAATATATATATACAATTTGTTATTTTTTATTTTATTTTATTTCCTTTTTCATCCGACGACTGTCATGTCATGTAGTGCTTCAGATATCGCCCATTGACAGGGGCGTTGAGAACTTCTCCATCAATATTTTCTAGAAGAAAGGAATTTTTTCCTTCTGGAGCCGAGACCCTGAATGGTCCATACCAAAGGTGGTCAAATTTGCCATGTTTCGCGGCTTCTTCTCTTCTCGCATCCCATCTTAACACCAAGTCGCCTAGGAGGAACTTCCTGTCTTTTGCCTTGAGATTGAACAATGCTTTCATATCATCCTGGTATTTCTGCATTTTCTCATCAACCTCCACTCTGAGATGTTGTACCTCAATCAGTTGGTTAATTCTTCTGGTTACATGATTGGGTTCTTTGTTTTGATCCTGCCATAATTTCATCACTGGCAATGCTAAGTTTATAGGCAGAACCGCCTTGGTCCCATATACCATCTGAAATGGCGAAATGCCGATAGACCTTTTAGTGCTGATGCGATTTGCCCATAATGCGTGCTTCAAATGTACATGCCAGGACCTCTTATTTTCGTTCAGTACCTTTTTGATTACGTTTACCAAGCTCTTATTAGATGATTCAGCCAGCCCATTTCCCTGAGGGTAATAAGCAGTGGAATGGCCGAGAACGATACTGTATTTCTGGCAGAAATCGATCATAGTCATGGAATTGAAAGCCTGGGCGTTGTCGATAACAATATTTCGGGGACACCCGAATCTTGACAAGATATTATCTTCCAAGAAGTCGATCACCACCAAGTCTGTTTCCCTTTTAGTTGGAATTGCTTCCACCCACTTTGTAAAATAATTTGTGGCTGTTAAGATCTACTTATGCTGAGCACTGGAATGGGGATTGATTTCCCCTATAAATTCTAATCCCCATTGTTGAAACGAGGCTTCAGTTTTGACTAGAACGAGTGGTAGTGCAGGGAGTTTCTGCTTACCAACGAATATTTGACACGAGTAACAGGCACGTACTTTGGCATTAACGTCCGAAAATAGTTTCGACCAATAGTATCTGGCCCTCAGGATCTTGTAGGCCGTGGCTCTCCATGCATGGTGTCCTCCACAGATTCCTTCATGAAATTCCTCTATGACCCGTGGAGTTTCCGACTCAACCAGACAGACCAGCAAGAAACTGAGTGGATCCTTCCAGTATAGTTGATTTTCTGAGATGCAATACTTTACAGCATGGATTTTTAAAGTTCTGTGTTTGGATGGTGTTAGTCCATCTGGGCATTTCAGGTTTAACAAATAGAAAATTATATCTTTATACCAGCCCGACGACATGAATTTTTCTTCAATCTTGTTTAGATATGTCTGGTCATCCAGCTCTTGCAAATGTGTGTCTTCGTCTTCCCCTTGTAGGCAATTGATGTCAAGAGCTCTAAGGTTCGACTCAGCCAAGAGTTTGGCCAGACCTTTTCCTTTTATCAATTTAGTTGGATTGATTTCCAGATCAAATTCTTGTATTTTAGTGAGCCAGCACCCTCATTTTCCATCACTATCTGACTGTACCAATATATCCTTCATAGCACTGGTTGGTACGTACGCGATAATTTTTGAATGCAGAATGTAAGTTCTGAATGCTTTTAGCGCTTTCACCATTGTGTACGCCTGTTTTTCTATTATATCATATTTTAGCTCGGTGTCTCTAAGGCTCTTGCTAAAAAACGTGATCGAACATTCAAAGCCTTCATCATCTTTTTGCAGCAACACCATGGCGATAGTATGTTGAGAAGCGAATGAGAAGATGAGGAAATATTTCAAGTAATCTTGGCTAGTTAACATAGGTGCCTCGCTGATGACTTTTTTAATATGCTTGAATGACGCTTTAGCCTCGGTCATCCAATTTACTCTGCTATCTTTCTTCAGCATTCCTGTGATCAATTTGACAATCTCAACGAAATTTGGTATAAACCTTCGTAAAAAATTTATTGTACCTAAGAAAGATTGAATTTCTTTAACGTTTCTAGGAATACTGATAGTTTGTATCGCTTCAACCCTCTTAGGATCAATCTTGCTCCCATCTTTAAATATGATATGCCCCAGAAGCTTACCTTCCTACATAGCAAAATGTGATTTCTTTGGGTTCAAAGACAGACCATACCTGCGGAATTTTTTGAAAGTTTGTTTTAAATGGATCAAATGTTCTTCATCGGTTTTAGAAAAAACCGTCAAATCATCAAGGTAGATTACTACGAACTTATCTCTTTCTCCAACGAAAGCGATATCCATGGCGCGCTGGAAGGTATCCCTTGCATTCAGTAAACCAAAAGGCATTTTATCATACATGAATGTACCCCATGGTGTGGTGAAAGCGGTTTTTTCTCTGTCTTGCTCGTTCATGGCGATTTGGTTGTACCCAGAAAACCCATCTATCATAGACATTCGATTTGCTCCAACTACCCTTTCCAGGACGTGATCCATTTTAGGAAGTGGATAATTATCTTTAAGGGAGGATCTGTTCAAGTTCTGGAAATGCACACACAGTCTGATTTCTCCGTTCTTTTTTCTGACAGGGACCAAATTTGCCACCCAGTCTGAGTATCTTAGAGGTACAATTATTTTCGCATCTAAGAGCTTCTTAACTTCCTTTTCAATAATAGGCAACAAAATGGGGTTAAACTTCCTGAGCTTCTGCCTAAAAGGCTTGACTCCAGGCTTCAAAGGTATCTTGTGCTCAATTATAGAAGTATCATATGTTCGAAGCTCGTCATAGGACCAAGAGAAAACATCTTTATACTGTCTGAGTAAGTCTCTATACTGGTCTTTTACCTTAGGAGGGAGGAATTTAGATATCTTTACTATCCTGGAATCTTTTTCAGTTCCTATGTTGCAATCCTCCACTTCTTCTGGTTGGGGCTGAAAAGTGGACTTCATAGGTATGTCGTTCTGATCGAAGAGTCTTTCCAAAGGAATTAAGCCTTTCGAGATTTGGTTATTTTTGAGGACCAACATACGATGATCCGCTATTTTTTCTTGGAAGGTTTCAGGATCTTCATCTTCTTGCATAATCCACATCGGGTCATTTTGGTTCTCTTGATCTGGATGGGTTTCAGAGAACTCACCTATTGCTATAAGAAATTTTTGAATTTGTTCATCATCTTCAAAGACTTGCCAATGTCAGACATTGTCTGGTATAGAGGGTTTATATCTAATTTCAATATGATATTTCAGTTTAACATTCGTGGGAGGGGAAAAGGTTGAGGATGCCTTAGCCAATGCGTTAGCATGTAGATTCTCTGTGCGAGGAATAAAATGGACTTTTATAGATGAGAAAATTTTTTCCGTCAAATCCCAAGCACAATTTTTGTATGTTCTTAGTCTGGGATGCTTGGCTTGGTATTGTCGGTTTACTTGTCTTACTATCAATTCAGCGTCACCGTAAACCTCCAAGTTTTTTATATTTAACTTCTTTGCAACCTCTAAACCTAATATTAATGCTTCATACTCACATACATTATTGGTGTAATCTATATCCCACTGCAAATGATATGAGAAAGGCACAATAAACTTACCTTCAGGTGCTACTAAAAATATGCCAGCACCAGCTCCTTCGGAAGACGAAGCGCCATCAAAGTACATTTTCTAGATACCATTTTTACATAGTTCTTCAGTCAAGGGGTTAAGCTCTTCCTGCTTCATATCAAGCTCTTCTGGACACTTATCCAAACCATCATCAAATGAAAATATGCAATTCCCCAGATCTTGGTCTGCAACGTAAATGGGAAAGTTATTTGGATTCTGAGGATCACTGACAATATACGCTAATTTTGTTTCTCGGTACAAACGGGTAAACTGACCACCAAAAATTGGAATTGTGGCATATGACATGTCTAGTTGTAGAGAACCCCCCAACTTGGCTCCCCATGACCTGGATAACAACATACCATATTTGGGGGGAATATCTGCAATAACCACATCCATCAGGATACTCTTGACCGGGACCTGAGCTAGGGTAACTACCAGATCTTTTATCATTCCCATACATTTAACCTTTCTCGAATCAAATGAGTATAGGTCTCCATAAGGTCTAGTGATCTGGAGCCCCAGCCTCTCCATTATAGTCTTGGGCATAACATTATGTGAAGCCCCGGAGTCTAACATGTAGTTATGTAGTAACTGGTCATGTATATTAAGGGTGATATAGAAAGGAGCGATGTTGTCTTTGAATCCCTCAAAATGAGGACCAAAGGTGATGTTAGGTCTGTCATCTTCTAGGTCGATAACGTCGGAGTGACTTTCTGGCTCATAAACACCCATCACTTTGGCAATTTGCTTTCGATAAGTGGGGTTTTTTGCTAATTCTACCAAAGGAATCGGTATCTTAATTTTATTTAATTCGTTTTCAAAATTGTAAGATGTATTGGTCTTGTCCATTTCTTTGGTTAAGAGATCCGAGCTTTTTTCTTCCGACTTGTTTGTATGGATCGCTTTATCACTCATGACCTTAGTCGCAGATGTAACTTTATCTATCGACCCTGTTTCCTTTGTTTGGGTTTCAACTTTTTTCACCTCAGACTCTTGAGTCTTTGTTATATTGACTTTATTGTTGGGTAACAATGTCTCTTCCAAAGGAGGTTCATGATATTGACCCCTTGGCAGGATTTTCTTAGGTTGGTTAGTTGAGGTGGGCTTATTTTTTGATCTTAGATTGTATTTGGGTTGAAAATCAGCCGCTATCATTTTTGTTTCTGGTTGAGATATGCAGAGGTCAGTATGATCACCTTCTTCTTCTTCATTAGACGGTTGAGGAGTATTTAAGGATTTATCATAGTCTTCCCTAGTCAGAAATGGCTGCGAACACTCATCATCAAAACATGCAACTTCATCTTCCGAATCTCCGAAATCTTGGAGGTCACTTGCTCCTATAAAATTTTCATTTTTTAGTGGAGCTTGTATTTTTTGATCTTCATTCTTTATTTGCCTCTGTTGATTTTGGGGATTTGGGTTTCTCCTAAAGTCCCTTTTGTTAGAATAATCAGCTTTAGCCTGATCCAACTCCATCCTAGAGATTTTGTTAGACAGATCTTTAATTATTTGTGCCATATCATCCACTCTATCGTCAGGGTATCTATTTGACCCGGAAGGACCCGCTGGTTCCCTATAGCATCTATTATCACGATTGACTATTTCTATTTTATCCTTTAACTTACCTGAAGCCATCATATTAGATTCTATTTCTACAGCATCGTCTTGCATTCTATTAAGGGTGGCTCCTCTTCTTTCTTGTAAAAGTAATGCAAAATCAGGTTCGAAAGCTCCCGCAAAGGTTACTTTGGCTGATGGTTCAGAAGGTTTAACAGCGGCTGAAATTTTATTATAAAGTTTGTTAAATCTCAAAATAAATTCCATAATGGTTTCTGAATTCTTTTTCTTTAGGGACCCAAACTCGGTAAGGTAATACAAGTGATCCTTTTGCTCTCCCCATTTTCTGAGGAAAGCATCTTCCAAGGCATCATAATTCCGAATAGAAGATGCAAGAAGACTCCGAAACCAAGTTTGGACCTGTCCTTCGAAGGTCTGGACAAGTAGTCTGGAGTACACATCCTCGTGCTCAATGCCACAGATGTCTGCGAGTTGGTCAAAAAAGTTTATATGCTCGGCTGCGGTTAGATCTCCCTCTCCAATGAACTTAGGAAGATTTTTTATGTAGTTGTCAGGTAAATCATGGAGGGGAACGGGTAAAACCAAGGGAGCGTATCTCATTGCAACTTTTGCAAATACTCCAGGAGGAGGGACATTCGGTCGTCCTCCACCTCCTCCTCCGATGCCAGCCATCGACTTGGGAGTGGGAAAAGAGGGTGTAACACACTCTCTTGAATCAGGTGAAACTGGGAAGTTCTATTGAAGAAAGGTTGGTATGTCAAATGACAACGATCTTTCCAAAGGACCTTTTCCCTTGTTTATAGATGGAAAAGTCTGATGTGGCTCACTCCTAAATTCCGAGTAGTTTGTTTTCGGATCTTGGATATCAGATAGAGGGCTGTAGGAAGTAGGAGGTTCTGAAGGGCATTTAGTATTTAAAAGTGGGTTCTTGGGTTTTTTGATTGAAGAGGTTGCCTCAAACGAGCCTCTCGCTCTTAAAATTTTTTCAGGATTATTAATAGGCGTAATCAACTTGCCATCCAGGTTTTGTCTGGTATGCCTTCTACTAGATGCCAGTTTGTGTTTCAGTGGAGTCGCCAAGTGGAAGATTAAAAAGCCTTAAAACTGTATGTACTCTATGTTCACTATCAAAGAGTAACACTATCAACGAAATAATTTGTCGTTTTCCCAGGGAAAAGATTTCGTAACTTCGTCCCCGGCAATGGCGCCAGAAAGATGTTGTTCCTGAGTCTGTACTTAAGGCTTAAAAGTACAGTGTCAAGGCATCCGAAAGTATGATAAAGGTTGATGAAATATTGCACTAACCTTCGATGTAGGAAACTAATGAGGTTTTCTACGTTCTCGCTGTCTAGCTTCCAACCGTTCCTGGGTAGTGATATCTTGTTCAATGGTTGCACATGAATGTTCTAATTCCTCCCGGGTATTCGCAGTTTTTAGGATTGTGTCAAAAAGATTTAAACCGATATGTATTTGATTAGATAGTCTGGGTTGAATATTAGGTTGAGTTGCTGCAGGGACAGTCATTGAGGAATAGTACCAGTAAGGAAATAGTTTAAAGGGATAATTCAATGCTGTTTCAATTCAGTCGAAATAAGAGAAATTTTTTGCATGAAGAACAAAATAGGAATGCAAACTGAAGGCCCTTTCCCGTAACTGTATTATTTTTTAGTAAAAGATGTGGAATGAGAGAAAAACATTTAGCTGTGGATAACGTAAGGTTCCTATCGGCAGAAAACTCACACATACATAGAAGAAGAAATTGACATAGAAATAATTGAATAAATATAAATAAATATAAAATTCTGTAAATAAATATAAAATTCTGTAAATGCAAATTGGTCTTACACCCGCTGATAGCCGGTGTAGAGGAAAGACAAGAAACAATTACAGAAAGATAAAATCCCTTCACTATAGTAGTGGTCGTACTAAATTATAGTGATACACATCAATTATGTAGAGCAAAATGAAAAGAAACAAAAGACATAACGAAACAAACTTGTAACACAGTCGTGATAGAATCGGGAATCTTCAAATTTTCTTCTATTAACTCCTTTCATGCAAAAAACTCTATTTACAATCCATACCAAAAATTCCAACCCTCTTCTCTTCTTTTTGTGATATATTTATACAAATTTTGCCTCTCGGTTTTAGAAGCGCAAAATCACTCCATCTGTCCTAATCTATTTTAAAAAAGATGCCAGGTGTTTGTCTTTGCTTCGATTCAATACATATGATACATTTGTCAATAAAATGGAATACAAGCTGTGAAGGTTCTGCTTAACAGCTGGGAGGAGCGAAATCACTTCATTTCCTACTCTATTTTCAAGAAGTGCCAGGTGCTTGTGTTCGCATGGATTCAGTGTACATGATACATTTATCCACAAACTGGGATACAAGCTGTGAAGGCTTGGCTTGAAAACTGGCTTCGACAAAATAACACTCTTGGGCTAACTGTGGAAGTTTATCACCTATTTGTGCATCGACAATGTCAAGGGCGCCGAGTTGTGCACTAGGTTGAATCAATTGTTGGTCAATTTGAGCCATGTCTACCCTGTCCATCTTAGAGATTTCCGCCGAATTTCTCTCATTCTTCTCCTTCATGTCGAGGGAAATCTGTTCTATATTCATCTGCCTTAGCATCTCTGTGTCACCTCCACTTTCCATCCCTAAAAACTCACCATTTATGGCATTGAAAGCTTCTTTTAATGAATTTGCCACTTTCTGAGCCTGCTCCTTGCTTAAAGTAATATCATGTTCCCAATTCTTTAACAAAATATTACCCCTAGTTTGTTCGGCAATGGTGAGTCCAGGGGGCCCTGCTGAAAATCTGTTGTTGGTAGCTATCACTGCTTCTTGGAAGGCGACTCGAGCAGCTTCTATGTTTCTTTCTTTGACAATCAGATTCTCAGAAATCTGATGTATTAACAAGCAATCTTCTCGAATCTCCCCTACTTTGTTTAGCAGACTCTGTTGAGCAGAAGATATTCTGCTCTGAATATCGATTGCTCGGGATTTAACAATCTCGATGTCGACCACTTTGCTTTCTGCGACCTCTAACTGAGCCTGTAGCTGTGTGATCATACCCCTCTGCTGACCTGACTGTACCCGACCATCTCGGATCACTGAATTTTCTTGTTCCAGCTTGGTTTTGAGGACTTCGATT
Organism: Picea abies; assembly: GCA_900067695.1. Classification (NCBI taxonomy): domain Eukaryota; kingdom Viridiplantae; phylum Streptophyta; class Pinopsida; order Pinales; family Pinaceae; genus Picea; species Picea abies. The sequence continues at coordinate 9,892 of CBVK0101590400.1, forward strand.
TCTTTCTTATCGGCCAATCAGGCCAGCTCTATTTCTCCACTCGCTTGACTCTTAGCGTTTTCTGCAGCCGAAGCTACTCGGGCTTCAAGAGTCTTGATCAGTCGATTCTTTCTCTTGAGCTAATTTTTCAACATTGCTATCGAGAATTCGTTCGCTGACGCATACGCTCCCAGCGTCCCTGCTATCTCTGTGGCGAATTCATCACTCTTCTTTCTTTTTCCCTCTGTCATCACTTTGAATTTTTTAATAGTGGACTCTCCCTCTTGATAAAACTCTCGCTTTACTACAACTTTTCTCTTTCTGTCAAAAAAGAATTCATTAGGAGGGAGTTCCTCTGCCCTTATAGGTCTCAGTTCTTCATCAAATATCCATCCCTCGCTAACGTCTCCCTGTGCCGACTGTAAGGGTGTGACAGAGGTGATGGGTTCTCCGATCTGCTTTGCCGCCTTTCCTGGTGTGATGAGTGAGTCCTGCTCCTTCGGAGGATCGGAGGTCTTCGTCTCTGTCCCTGTCTCTAGATTTTGAGTTTCAGGCGGGTCTGTGTTTTTCACTTCCATCTCTAGACCATGTTCCTTGGGTGGGTCAGTAGTCCCTTTTTCTGTTTCGGGATTCTTTTCCTGTTCGGGATTTTTCTCCTGCTCGAGACTCTTCTCCTGCTCGGGACTCTTCTCTTGCTCCCCTTCCTGACGTTTTCTGGGATTAGAAGTTTTCCCCTCAGAACTTTTGGCCTCCTTTTCTTTATCATTGTTAAGTCCCAAACCTCCCAGCACCACGGGGAGACATCTTTTCCTATGTTCCTGAAATTTTAAAATAGAGGCCCTATCCTCGGGTGCTAGAGATTTGATTCGAAATTGCACTTCCGAATAGGACCTCTCCCCTCAGAAAACATCATCCGAGGGTGAACACTCATGTTCAAACCTTTTTAATCCACAATTCCCCAAATGGGTGCTTACAATTCTCTGCGGATCATTCTTTTTGTATTCAATAGAGACTAGGCTCAAGTCGTCTAAGGTTGTAGCCTCAACCTTAGCATGTCCAAAATCTAATAAGGAATAGGAATGAAGCTGAACAGGGAAAAATGGCCATACCTTCTTCGATGACGCTTTGAGCTCTTTACTCACTCCGCCAATCACTGTTTGTCGAGAAATCTCGCGACAGGCCAGCTTGTCGGGGATGAACAGTGGTAGCGCCAGAGGAGGGACAACAGCTCCGAAGACTCTAAAATAGGAGAATTCTTCTTCTACGTACTAGTCCGCGATACTGCTCAGATTCACAACAATGCTATCCGAGATGCAAGGTGGAGAAAGACCAAAAATTGTGATGTGCAGGGGCACCATCACCCAGTTGAAAATCTCATAAATAAACTTGTTTGCATTATTTTCCCACAAGTTATCGTGGTACTCATGAATAGTTTTCTCTTGGGTTGGACTCCAAGCCCAATTCATCAAAGGAAAAGGTGTCATGGAGCATATCGCGTCGATGATATACGCAGACATGAAGAATCTGGATGGTTTCCCGGCTGCTTTTTGCTCCCGGTACTCTTTGACCCTGTTGAACAAACTATCAGAGAGCATTTTCGCCCAATTGAATGAGGAACCTTCTGCTACCCAAAAGATGAGAGGTAAACACTGGATGTAAAAATGTGCAGTATCCTCCCTTTCGAAAAGCCGACAAGTCATCATCGCCACATACATATATTGTGGCTCCAACGAAGAAATTGAATACATGCCCTTGTCATTCGCTCTAAATGTCGTGGAGCACGAAACCCAATATTTTATCAAACCAGGCATGGTTTTGTCATACTCTTCGCACTCCTTCTTTTTGAATTCCTCCAGGAATTCATTGCCATATGTATATTCAGAAGTTGCCAGAAGCTTATACATAGATTGGATATGCTCTGGTCTGAAAGTCCCGACCATGGCCCGTCGATCATTTATGATGGTTCTGGTGGGCAGGTCTATGTGATCCAATGCCCATCGGATCATGTCGTAGTATGGGAGCAACCGAGGTCTAGTTGCAACCAGGTGCATTCCCGACGGAACAATTGTCTTGTACTTAGTGTTCAGGTCGTCCTTTACCATATCATTTTCATCGTCATCTGAGTCTAAATAGTTTACCAACTCAGATTGTAGAATGTCTGAAATAAACGACCAGGTGGGTACTGAGCCGCCAGTCCGAGGTGAAGTATATGAGACGTTGTCTGGGCCCTGCGCTGCAACCTCGACATTCACTTTCGCTGCTCTCCTTGGAGCCATGGCTGACGCTTGCTTTTTCGCTCTTCTGCAATAGACCTGTGTATACATGCAGAAATGAGTTCCCTCGGAGAAAGGTGAGCTCTGTGTGCTTATGAGAAATGTTTGAAAAGAATGAAACTTTCGTATATATTTGAAAACTCTGTACCTTTTGAAATAATTCTGTCAAATCGCAAATAAAACCAAATTTAATGTATAAATCCGATCTTATTTATTTGTGGATTTACCCTAATTCTTCATTAATTCCATCAATGTTCGGTGGCTTGATATGCAATCGGGTTATGGAGAGCAAGTAAATCCCTCGTTAAGTGTGCCAACCTCGATGCATGGGATGTATCTCGCTTAATTTCATTTTTCTAAAATTTCAAATCTTAACGACTTAAAGAATTTTCTCGTCTTTCACTGTATCATGAATTTCCTTTTCACATTTTGAATCTTCAACTCGTGAGGCTGCGAGTGCCGATTTTACCTTAATTAATAATAACCGTGATTTGGCGCATTCTTAATTATATAACTAACCTAATCGTCATATCGCGACTCGGCAATTCGAAGACAAACTTTTGGGAGAATGATATGTCGAGTCGTGATATCGCGATGTGGCGATAATTAAGGCTCGAATTAAGAGAAGGAAATCTTAGATTCGGCGACTAATTAATCTCTCTATAGTTATGTCGCAACTTCATGAATCGGAGTTTTGGACACCTTAACTTGATGAAAGAAAGTGCCGAGTGACG
>CBVK0101590402.1:0-18810 GCA_900067695.1 Picea abies
ACTGACACCTGTTCCCCACTCTGTCTCTCTCTTCTTCTTGTTGCATCTCCCTCTCCCCCTCCACCTTTCGCTACCGCACACCTGTCCTCCACTCACTGTCCCACCTTCATACCTCACCCTCTTACCTCTTTCCATGTGTCTTCCACTCACCCCCATGTCATATATCCTTTCCGCTTCTGCCTCTCTCCCCCTTCCATATGTCTCCCACATCCTACACCTCAACGCCGGTGTTCTGTCACCCATGATTTCTAATCATTGCCTCGTTGATTGTAGCTTTCCACCTGGCCACCAAGAATACACCATGGCTCGTTGATCTCTCACTAATATCCTCGTCATCATCCTTCATTCGCCTACCTGTATTCCCGAAAAAACATCCAACAAAGCACAGATGACGAAAGAGAGGCCGCCACATATTCCAAGTCCAGGCATTGACTCTGCTCACTCAGATCCCAATGAAGCAGTTAATGTAAACATGGAAGGTGGGTGAGACATTGTCTCCTTCCATAAATGGAAGGTTGGAAAGGGACAAATTGCAGAAGAATATTGTCAGTCCATTCTTACAGAGATTGCATCTGATAAAAGACTACATGGGCATTCTAACCAACGTTTGCATGCGCAACCTGATAGAGAATCTCATCAATGCAAAGCTTTGAAAGAATGAAAGGATCGCCTCAGGTAGTCGGAGCCAGTTCAGAGTATATGTAGGCATTTTTTCCATTTTGTTTAGGGTCGATGGTTTACCTACGCCCTCGCATTGTAATGTTTAAATGAAGCTTTGGTTCTTCTAGTTATGTATCTGTATTTGAGACTTCTTGTTTAATGAAAGTTAGCTTCCTTTCCATTTCTCTGTAACAGTTGTGTTAGAACACTCGGGCATGGATGATCTATTCGAGGGTAGTTATGTTTTTGTGATGTAGGTTTGATCATAGGGACATTGCGACCAGTTTTTATCAGTCTCTTGTGTTGTCTTTTCCCTCCAAAACTAAATGAATCGGGCATGGATTATCCAGTCGAGTTGTTCTTATTGAATTGTGATGTATGTTTGATTTCAGTTCAGTGATAATTTCATTTAGTTCCCTAAAAATATGAACCAAGAGGATCTTGTCTTATGATTTTTTCTCCATAGGCTGCTGGAAGGCCAGATGTCCATAGCAGAACTCTTCATTCTCCTCAAATTTCTTCCCCCTACTCACCCTTACTACAACTTACTAACCAAAGTTAGATCAAGACCTTATCTTCTTATACATACCAACCCAGGTTTTTGAGTTAAAGTGATATAATCCTGAGTCTGCGTCCATTAGACCCCCATTTAAATTTATTCATTATGACATACAAACTGATGGGTACTAGCTTACCTCTGCTACAATCAGGAGCTGACTTCTAGTGCTAACATTTATGGCATCGTTGTCAGGGACGAATTGAAGATTTTACCTGGGTTTGAACGACAAGGCTTACTAGTTCTGAAGGTGCATCAGAACTCAGTACATCAAAGATTGCAACCGTGCACCTGGAGACTCCACTGTTTCAGTTGTGGCTTCCAGAGGCAGACACACGAGATCTACTCCATAGCTACCTTTAGTGACACTTGAAACTGATTTAGAGAAAATTATCAGAAGACAAAAGACCTTTTAGGAGGGTACTTCTACTGCTGAACCAGGTGATTCTGGTAATTTTCATTATCCTCCTTTAGAAACTCCAGTAGTTGTTTCTCATTTTCCTATTACACCATCTGTTGGAGCTTCTAGAAGTTTAAATTTTTGGAGTTTTCCTGATAATTTCCCCTCTCCCAGTTTCAATACTCCTCCTCCTGTCAAAGTTTTCTCTTTTACAGAGAAGGAAATCTCTGTTCCCTCAAGCCCTGTATCTTTTTCCTCAAATCCTCTATTGTTTCCCTTTCCTCCCAGAGGCTCAATTCCACTCTCCCCGGTCCGACCTCCATCTCCTCCTAGTTCTCCTCCAGCTATCATCCCTATGGCAAGTGAGAATATCCCTAGGAACAGAATGGATGCCATAGTGGCTGAAAGATATGCCCCTCTAATCTTACCTCAGCCCATGAATTCTCTCCCTATTGGAGACTACCTGAAATACATGCCCAAATTTACAGGAGAAGAAGATATAACTACTGAAGAACACCTTTCTGCCTTCTACAGTTATGCATAACATTTAAACATTGAAAATGAGGATCTGTGGACAAGAGTCTTTATCCAGAGCCTTGATGGTGAGTCTAGGAAATGGTTAAGGGGATTTCCCCCTGGATCAATTGTTGGGATTGAGGCTTTAGATGATGTTTTGTTGAGACAATGGGGGGATAAAAAATACTTTATGTATTGTATCACAGAATTTGGGTCCCTGAAAAGAAAAGAGAGAGAATCTATCTATGATTTCTCCAAAAGATTCAACAAAATGTACAATAAGATCCCTGTTGAGGTAAATCCTACAGAAGCCTCTGCTAAAATTACTTATGCTAGTGCTTTCAACCCCGATTTCTTCTTCCTGTTAAGAGAGAGAAGAGATACTTCCTTGTCTCATATGCAAGATGCAGCCCTAGAAGTAGAGTTCGATATATTGGCAGTTGATAGACTTAGGAATAAAACTGATAGAGATAGAGGAAGGGGGAGATCTAAAGCTTCGACCTCTGGTTCCTCTGCATCCCATCCTCAAGTAGAGGAATTGACCAAGATGATAAAATCGCTTTTTGCAGAGATGGAGAAGATGAAATTTGAAGGGAAGTAGAGTTATAAGAGTGCTCAAAATACTTAAAACAGAGGCAACTTCAGAAGACCAAACAATATCCCTTAGATACTTCCAAGAGATCCTAGAAGCAAAGATAGGGATGATCAGAAAATCCAAACCCCTCTCCAAAATAATATTGTTGTTGATGTAGAAGGAGAGGAGGAAGAGATTGACCCTGAAATCCATTGCCTTGGAGACACCTCCCCATTCCCCCATTTGACCCAATCTGCATATGAGGAGTCCCTTATGGATAGCCAAATAAATGAGCTAAATAAAGGGGAGAAGACCAATAATAGTCCCAATAAATATAATCTCGGGTCTAAGAAGAAAGAAGGGAAGTCTGACGTCCCTAATCATCCTTCCAGAGTAGAGAAACCTGCCAAAGATGCAACAAACAACAGCAAGGAGAAGAAAGCACAGAACCCCTCACCAATTTCCAAAGGTCTTGTCCCAGAAGTGAGGGAAATGTTTAAACCCCCCTCCTATTTTACTTTGAGCACGAGATTCAAAAGATTAGGATCCCAGTACCCCTTTCAGAGCTAGTCAAGCATGAAAATTTCAAAAAATCCCTCTCTAAAATTTTACAATCCGAGCCTACATCTCACTCCTCATATGAAAATCCAGTAGTCATTTTAGGTCCCATGATAGAAGATGGATATGATTCATCCCCTCCCTTCTATACATATCTAAACATATAGGAGAAGGTCCTGCATAATTGTTTGATGGACTCAGGAGCTTATCATAATCTCATGACTAAATCTGTCATGGATGAACTTGGATTAGAAATCACAAAGAATTACCATGACCTATATTCTTTTGATTCTAGGAAAGTGCAGTGTCTTGGGGTCATCAAAGATCTAGCTGTGACCTTGTTTCAGTTGCCCATGAAAAGTGTGGTAATGGATATCGTGGTGGTTGATGTTCCCCCCAAGTTTTTCATGTTGTTGTCAAGATATTGGATAAAGAGACTTGGAGGAACATTGCAGATGGACCTCACATATGCTACCATTCATGTGTTCGGAGGGGAGCATAGAAGACTATACAAAGAAGCTCAGTTGTCCTACATTATCAGTGATGAATCTAACCCCACCAACCATCATATTTCTTCCCTTGATACTGATTTGGGATCCATCTTATTGCAACTCACTGATTCCCCTGAACCCCCTCTTAAAATTAGAAAGAAATCCCTCACTCTCTGTGAAGATTCTCCTCTTGTTACCTTTGTTTGGAAAATGTTCTTTGATGTAGCCTCTTCTAGAGATGGTGTTGGTGATGGAGTGGTCCTTGTTTCACCTGCTCAAGAGATCATATCTCTATCCTACAAGTTATAATTTGAAGCTACCAACAATGTGGCAGAGTATGAAGCTCTTGTTTTGGGTTTGAGGGATGCAAAGGACATGGCGATTAAAGAGATATCAGTGTTTGGGGATGCCGAGTTAATTGTCCATCAGATTAGAAATATTTATCAAGCCAAGAACCCCCAACTTAGAAGTTACAGAAATGAAGTCTGGGATCTAATTGAAATTTTTTTCTTGGCTTTCAACATTGCATTTGTTCCAAGGGAGGAGAATGCCATGGATGATTCTCTGGCTGGTTCAGTAAGAAATTCCAGAGTCCCTTGCCGCCTAAGCTCATGTATGAGGTAGAAGTGAAATTCTAACCCTCTATACATGACAATGTCAAGCATTGGAAAGTGTTTGGGGATGATCCTGATATCAAGAAATTCCTAGAGACTGTTGATGAGTTTTCTGCATTACACATTGATCAAGATCCTGATTCTAAAATAAATCCTCATGCTGATGTTTTTCTGAACAAGATTGCTAATCATCATATTGTCCAGTTGCCCAACAATCATATCCCAAAGAGACTAGTTCCTTTGGAAATACTATTTGACATAAATGATGTGGCAGTCAAAGGTAAAGTTTCAAATAAGGATGTTGATGTAGCTGAGTGCAATATTGGCACAAAGAAGTATCCAAAATTTGCCAGGTTGTCAAGTAGCTTGTCAAGGGAGAAAAGGGCAGAGTACACTGAGCTATTAAGAGAATTCATTGATGTGTTTGCCTATACCTGTGAAGACCTCAGAACATACAACACAAGTGTCATTGAACATAAGATCCCATTGAAAGAGGCGACCAAACCATTTAGGCAGAAATTAAGACAAATAGATCCTATGTTGCTGCCTATTATGGAAAGGGAAGTAAGGAAGCTGCTAGATGCCCAGATCATTGTCCCTTTGAGATATTTTGAATGGGTGGACAACCTGGTCCCAGTAAGGAAGAAGAATGGAGATATCAAACTGTGTGTCAATTTTAGGAACCTGAACAGAATCTCTAAGAAGGACAATTACCCTTTGCCAGAGATGGAACACATATTGCAAAGGGTGATAGGTGCATCCAAGATTTCTATGATTGATGGCTTTTTTGGCTACAATAAGATCTATGTCCTTCCTGAAGACAGAGAGAATACAACCTTCACCACTCCTTGGGGCACATTCATGTATGCCAAAATGCCCTTTGGACTGATGAACACAGGAGCAACCTTTCGAGATATGGACATCGCCTTCATTAGAGAAAGGGATAAATTTGTAGTCATATACCTGGATGACATTACAGTTTTTTCCAAGTCTAATAAATAACATTGTCGTCATCTGAGAATGGTCTTCTCAAAATGCAGAAAATTCGATCTCTACCTTAATCTCAAAAATTCATCGTTTGCCATGCGAGAGGGAAAATTGTTGGGACACATAGTATCAATTGAAGGGGTTAGGATTGATTTGAGTAGGGTGGAAGCTATCCAAACCTTGTCACTTCCCAGATCCAAGAAGGAATTCCAGTCCTTCCTGGGCAAAATTAATTTTTTGAGGAGGTTTGTTTCAAATTTTGTTGAATTGGTAAATCATATCACAACTATGCTCAGGAAGGGGAATGAAGTAAAATGGACTATTGAGTCCAGAGAATCCTTCAACCAAATAAAGAAGGCATTGACTGAGGCACCTGTGCTAATCAGTGTTGATTACTCCAAGGATTTTCTGATTTTTTCCTTTGCCTCTTTTGACACAGTAGCAGTTGTTTTGTTGCAGAAGAATGTTGAAGGGTTGGAGTAGCCTATTTCCTTTTTCAGCAGTGCACCAAGGGACGTTGAGACCAGATATGACATCATGGAGAAGAAAGCATATTCCCTAGTGAAATATCTCAAATATTTTAGAGTCTATGTTCTACATTCAAAGATCATCGCATATGTCCCTTCAGCTTCGGTGAAGGACATTCTTATCCATCTTGACATAGATGGAAAAAGAAGCAAGTGGATTGCCAAGATCCTGGAATTTGATCTAGAAATAAAGCCCACCAAGCTAGTTAAAGGATAGGGTTTAGCCAAGTTGTTGGCTGAGCCTAATTGCAAAGATTTTGGGGTTAACTTCGTCAACACTTGCTTAGAAAATCAACAAGATGAGTTGTCCAATAAAATTTCTTAGGACAACCCTACATTGGCAGAATGTGCTTTGTACAAAGACATCATATTTTTTATGCAAGAGTTAAGGCCCCTTGATGGAATGGGGAAGAGCAAGGCTAGAGCCTTAAAGCTCAAAGCAATTAGATGTTGCCTTATGGATCAGGTCTTGTACTGGAAAGACCCTCTAGGAGTGGTTTTGAGATGTTTAGACCCACAAGAAGCCCAAAAAATTATGTTTGATTTTCATGATAGCCTATGTGGGGGTCATCATTTCTGGAGAACCACAACATATAAAATTCTCAGGGCTGGATATTTCTGGCCTACTCTTTTCACTGATGTCTACACAAAAATTAATGCTTGTGGACACATCCCTTGTGGAGAGCACATGAGGACATGTCAAGGGAGTTGACCTTGACATCACACACTATGGGGAGTTGACCCTAGTGTTTCTAGAGGGAGTAGCACTAGAATTACACATGGAAGTGCCATGTGTGACAGGGATTCTCCAAATCGTACTCCTCTATGACTGAGTTGAGTTTATCTGTGAGGACACTTATCCGAGAAGGGATAAGTGGGTTTGGGCTTATATCCCAAACGTCCCTTGTAGAGAGAACATGAGGACATGTCAAGGGAGTTGACCTTGACGTAAAATACTATGGGGAGTTGACCCTAGTATTTCTAGAGGGAGTATCCTCTAGAAGTCCACATGGGAGCACCATGTGTGACTTACTTTTTGCTACAATGTATTGATTAAGAAACAGGTGGACCAGCTCCTAGATTGGGTTGTAGACCAAGGGAGATAGGATGCATTTATCACAAACATGTACTTGTGGTAAATGAGCCCAGACGTAGTCCTTCCTTGATCATTGTTAACGCTCTGTAAATTCCAAGAGGTTGCTAGAAAAGAAAAAATCTACGACATGTAACTTTATCCAACCACTTTGAAACTGGAATCTAGCCCTAGCAGTTTTAAAGAGGGATCTTTCTGTATGATTTAGCTATGTTCTATCTTTAAGATATTAGGCTAGTTATATAAAATAAGATTAATTGGTTTGTTTTTTTTGTTGAGTTGGCTGAAGGGGGCTTTACGCATCCATTGGGCTATGGGGTCTATGTTATAAAGATAGAAATCTAAACCAGAAACAAAAGATTCTTTTCACAGGGAAAGATAATGCATTCATTGGATTCTTTTAGCAGTAAAATGATGAATAGCGGAAAAGACGAGAAAATCAATTAAAATGAAGAAGCATTTAAGAATTTCTTCACTGTAATATTAGAAGATAAACATTAAAATCTTTCAAAGTCTGAAACATGGTATACAAAGATAAATCCTGCAACATGCATTACTTTTAAAAGATTTAGATTTGAAAACAATATGACAACTGAGCAAGAGATACATTCAACATAGAAAAGAAAACATCACCAATGAATAACACGTGAGAATCATGTGAAAAATGTCTCTTTGTATTACTGGAAGATCTCTTGGTAAAAATTACAGTCTTGTAGCTTGCAAGGCATAAAGATCAACCCTCAGTACTTCAAAGTTTGAAGTATTTATAACCAAAATTACATACGACCCTGTCATTAAAGATCAGGATGTGGAAAATATAAATTTAGCTAACTAACTTAACAAGATACAAAAATTTAGGAAATTGCTTGATGACGTGTTGAAACTTCATGCTGATTTCGGGGGTGAACCATTGGTGAGGCCTCTGCATGACCTCGTCTGACTGGATAGCTGACTCGGCTTGGACACCTCTCTGACTACTCGATCAGATTGCAAATCTCTTCCCATCGAAGGTGACTGGGAATGTTGACTTTGAGCAATATTTGGTATACTTCATCCATCTCTATGTACTTGGCAAAAGTTGGCTTGATGATGAAAATGTACCAGATCTCATGTTGTATATTGATGTCTAACTGTAAAGCATCTAAGAATGCCTTGCCCGTGATACTGCCTTGTATTCCTAAGAATTTTGAGTTATCCTTAGCCACAGTGGCTAGTTTCTTTTTGTAATCAACAAGCGTCATTGATTTGTCATTTATAACTCTCATACCATGAAGGCCTTTCTTCTGCAGAGATTTGATCTCGCTGAAAAATATTTGCACTCTTGCGTCCATGGTCTGGACCTTTTCCTCCAGCTGTAGCATCAGTCCTCTCTTGGTCGGGACCCTCTTCACCTCAAGGATGGTATCTGTCCCATCTTCAATCTTCAACTCCTCTAGCTCCTCCCTGGTTTTGGAATTCAAAAATTTGATGATCTCAACAGCTTCTGTGGGCATCTCTCCCAGTTCTGCTCTTATCTTCTCGATAGCTTGCTGACTTCTTTGCACCAGCTTGTTTTGCTCGAACCTGATTTGTATCATCGGCCATATTTCATTCATGGACTTGGTGATGTCCATCCAGACACTTTCTTTGACCTCAGCCAGTGTTTTGCCTACCACTATTTTCTTCTGAAGTTGTTGCAATTCCTGTTTGAGCTGGTCTGATGTTTGTTTTTCCTTGGAGTAGCTAGTTTGGTAAGAAGACTTGAGTTCCTAAAGGTTCTCAATCTCCTTTTTGAGTCTGCTAATCTCTGCCTCTTGCAAATTCATTTCTACCATGGATTTAGCCAATTCAACAGTCTTCTCCAGGGCTGTTAGTGGAGTTGTCGAGGGAATTTCTGCTATAGACGTTGTGCTCACTCCTGTGAGTGGAACTTTGCTCAGCAGAATGAAATCCATGGGCTTTGACTGCTCCTTTTCTTTCACTAGTTTTTCCAACTCTGCTTCCATTTCCTTCAACTGTGCATTATGCTCCATGATGAGCTTGAGCATCTCATCTTTTTCCCCTTCTGTCTCCATTATTTCCTTTTCCTGTGAATCTTCTGTTGGTGGAAATTTCAACTGTTTCCTCAGAGATGCAATATTTTCATTTTGCTTTTTGAGAATCTCCTCGACTGCTTTCACATTTGAGGTATCATATCTAATCTTGAGGACTAGCTCTTCCAATGTCTTAATCCTGTTATCCTTGGAAAAGGATGATATTTTTTCTAACTTCAGTTGCGTCTGGACATTGCTCAAAGATACCTATAACTTGGAGGCAACAGTAGAAGCATGTGCCAAAGTGGAGAAAACCATTTCTCCAGTTTTCTTGTGCAGATCTATTTGATCAGCTGGATGCACATGTTTAGTCGGACATTCAAATGTTTCCCTCTTGTAATCGATGATTACTTTCAGGTCTGGCACCTGTGCTTGCAGAAATGCCATGTGCATTCTACCCTTCTCAATGTCGAATGCAGACAGTAATCTGTGTTTTGCAGTTGATGTTTGCTTCCAGAACTGAGCATATGTGTTGTTGGTTAGCGTCTGTTTTTTCTTTCTGATCAAATCATACTTCTCAAAAATACTCAATTTCAGTCCTATTTTTACTCGACTGGTTGGCTGGTGGAGTATCTGTAGGCTTCTTGGGCAACACTGTAGTCATGATTTGTTTACTGCTTGTACTAAGGAACGACCGATAAACCTCCATAGTTGCAGTGGATTGAATTCTCTTTTCACTAACCATGTCAGGTGCCTGACTAGTTTTTGGCCTCTTGGTATGTAGTTGGAACTCTTTGGATGATACTTCAGTGACGGAAGGTGAAATGTCCTGCCTATGCCTTTTCTCCTTGGGAGCCTGTGGTGTAGTTGTCTATGAGACAATGACCGAAAGGTCCTGTTGTTTTGTCTCAACCAGAGTGTTTGGCTCCCATTCTGTCTGGTTGGCAAACTTCTCTATCTCAGGCCTGGATGTGTGGACACATGGGATATTCTTATTCTTAACTCTCATCTCTAAAATTATTCTGCAAGGGTCATAGTGCCATATGAAGCTAGAAAAAAAATTCATTTCTTTAAGCAATCTGTCTGCTTCCTCCCCGGCGCCTTAGCTATTGCAGATGAAAGACCCAATCTACCCTTTGATTCCGAGTTGTTTCTTCTTCTTCAGAGACACAAAATGTATGTCATCTGAATTGATTATTTGTCTTATGTACACTAGGGAAAATATCCTCACGGGCAAATACTTGGGCAACTTGTATGGAGCCAATTCACACCCATACACTCTGATGTCTGTGTGGTCCTGGTATAAGTACCTGTCTCCCATTTTTGCAAGATCCAAGAGGTGTAGGATCCTCTGAATTTCCTCGTTTATTCTCGGCTCAGGTCTGCCACTGGGTATGCTCACCACGGGATGGTAGAACTGCTCGATAAATTGTTTGAAGTTGAATTCTGTAGAGTTGTGTCTGAGCAGCGAAGTCCACGTTGTCACCGCCTGTGGCCTTCCATCCTTGTCCATCTTCTGCATCGAAAAGGATAATTTGTCCACTTGAAATAATAGAAACATGTAAGCCAGTATTGAGGAATACCGGAACATGCCTTCTGTGGCAAAATTTGAGAATTGCTCATGAATGTTGTCTGCCAGGAAGGCGCTATAGTCGAACTGAGTGGTGGGTTTCTCATCTATGGAGAAGATGGACAGAAAACTCAATATGGGTTCATCCACCCACTGATCCGAAAAATACTCGAGGAGGGCACAGAGCGACGAGATGACTTGGTTTCCCTTCACTGAGAACAGGGATGAAGGATATGGGGGATTTGTAGTGGGGAGCTGAGCGGCCTATGGGAGAAAAAGCTCGAAAATCTGAGCTATTTGGGGGAAAGATAATTTCTGATATAGTTATGTGATAATTTCAAGATTGAACGGTGAGACAAATTCGGCTCTGGGTATCTGCATCATCTGGTCAATGGTTTCAGGTTTAATGAGGAAAGGAATTTCTCCTAATAAAGAAACTACGGCTCTTTGGTCGGGAAGGTAATGAGCTTGGCATTTGAGGGCGAATTAGGGGAAATGGTGAACCTGGGGGAAAAGATACAGGGGAAGGTTTGACTCCCAGAGCCCAGTTTCGTCGCTCTAGTCAAGGAAAACATCTTTGAGCCTTGACTGCAAGTCCGCGAAGTCGAACTTGCATCTGGTGTCTACGATTAAATGGTCTTTGTCGGCTAGATGGATCCTGTAGAGGTCGACAGAGGGCAAGAGGAAAGGATTTTCCTCAGCTTCTGTTCTTTTTTATTTTGGCACCATCATTGTAAAAATACCTGCAAATCAAACATTCGTTAGTGGGGATGATGGTGGCTTTGGACAGTTGACTGTAACGGAGAGGAAAACAGGGAAAAAATTCTCTGGTGTGGTGACAGGGTGAATGATGAGGGAAAGAAGGGTGAAGGTAGATTTTGAGAAAATGGATACCCGTTGGGCGCGGGAGACAGTTCAGCAGATTAATGGATAGGTTAGAAAATAATAAATGGCCAATGGGTCATTTAGAGCATGAGATGGCAGGCGACAATGACTAAAGACTACGGCTCGGCGATGTGGCGGGAGTTGATTGGGGAGTAACCATGGTGAGAGGACTTGTAAAGGGAGAACAAGGGGAATGGACTGACGGAGTAATGAGATGTGACCTCTAGGGGAAAAACGTGGATAATGACGTCATGGGGTGACAAGGTATGTCAGACCTTGGGAGGCAGTGGGAGTCTGACCCAATAGATTCCTGCCACGTAGAGATAAAGGGCCCGCCAGAAAAAAAATCCATTCCGGACCCCCCGGGTCCAAAAAAACCTGTCGATCGTAGATCTGGGTGCCTTCTCTCCGACCATTCATCTATGCGTTGTGCTTAACTGTGAGCGCGAAGGAATATGAGCTCCGAAAAACTTAGGATAAGTGCATATTGTGGGTTTTCCAAAGCTTTTCCATGTTTTTATCAAGGGGTTAGACATCAAACCTTTTAAACCTCAAAGATATGGTTCAACATTGATCATCATGCTTTTTTTATTGAGATAAAGCAAACTTCCCTATGCTCTAACCTAATTACCTATGAAAATTAGTCCAGATTGAATTGTTCGACTAAGAAATTACTCTATCATGGGGTTATCTGACCAAGATTAGGCAGTTTGGTCAGATTTATTCACTAACTAACCTAAATCACTTGGCTAAGATTAAACAGTTTAGCCAAGCTTATTCACTACTCCTATCAACATCAATTTAAAAGAACTTGGCCATGCTTGAACGGTATGGACCAAATCATTGTTTTTGCATGGGGCTCTATTGAATTTATTTTATGCCCTCTTTTATTCTTTTTATTTCTTTTCTTTTATTTTTCTTTTTCTTTTCTTTTCTCAAATTATTAGCAGAATGAACAATCATTCGACAAACAAAAACACTTAAAGAGATAACATTTCAGTCACCAATTGATCCTATAAATTATAGGGTTATAACAGTGGCTCCACTTGGGGATGGTACTCTCCTTGTGAAGTGCCAAGAATCCTGATTCCTGATGTTCTGAAAAACTTTCTCCATAGTTTCCTTTGTTGATTGATTGGTTTTATTTTTGAAAACTAGAAGATAATGTTCAGTGGCTTAGGGCCTTCTCTATGGGCTTCAACCATATGATCAAATTTATTTCACTCAAAAACTTGTAAACAAAATGAAAATGGTTCGTACAATGGAAAGTGTGACTGCAGGTCCCTACTGAGGAGGTGAATAGTGCTTCAACATTCTGCCATTCACAGGTCCTCCTGACAGATTTGTCCCATCGTTGTTGTTGAGCAAGAAGACATTATTTCCTCTGAACGCTTGAATTATGAAAGGTCCCTTCCATAGACTGTCGAATTTGACATGTTTCCCTTTATCCTCATTTCGGGCATCCCATCTCAGTACTAAGTCACCTAGCTCAAAGTCATCTCTTTAGTTCTTTTGTCAAAGATCTTCTTAATGTTTTATTGGACAACCTGAGTTTTGTTGTATACTTCTTCTCTGGATTGTTGCAAGTGGATCATCTGGTTTATCCTTCTTTGGGATTCGTTAGGCTCGGCTTACATCTATTGCAGCAATTTCATGAGAGGAACTCCTAAGGAAGTGGGAAAAACTACTTCAGTGCCATAGACCAGCTGATATGGTGACATACAAATTGACCTCTTGGTGGTCAATCTGTCAGCCCATAGTGCGAAAACCAACTTGTTATGCCATGATTTTTTGTTTTCTTGCAAAGTCTTCTTAATAATGTTCACCAAGGTCTTATCGGATGACTCCGCCAGCCCATTTCCCTGAGGGTAATAAGTTGTGGAATGACCCAAACCAATATGATACTAGTTGCAAAAGTCTATGAACTTCTTAGATTAGAAATCAGCTGCATTGTCAGTTATAATATTTCTAGGACATCCAAAACGAGACAAGATATTATTTTCAAGAAATTTAATAATGACAGAATCATTAGCTTGCCTGCTTGGTACGGCTTCGATCCATTTTGTGAAATAGTCTGTGGCAATAAGAATCCACCTGTGCTGGCCGGAAGAGGGAGGATGTATTTCTCTGATAAATTCTAATCCCCATTGTTGGAAAGGAGCTTCAACAAAGATTGGTAATTAGTTGTGGTCTTCCAACTCAGATGACCACCACAGTCTCCTGCATGAAAATCCTATAATACTTTGTCAGCTTCATCTTTTAACAGACAATTCAACAAAATACCTCCAGGATCCTTCCAATATAGATTGCCTTCTAGAATGCAAAATTTTAATGCTTTCAATTTGAAAAACCTAGATTTAGTTTTAGTCAAACTAGGGGGAGCTTGTAAGTTATGAAAAACAAATATCAGGTCTGCGTACCATGGAGAGTTCAGAAATACCTCTTTCACGCTTGGAGTCGCCTACTCTCCCTGTTCATCTACTGCAGCTAAGAAATTAATATCAAGAACATGGAAATTGGATTTAACCATTAACTTTGCTAGACCTTGACCTTTAATCAGTTTAGTAGGCTTAATCTCTATGTCATACTCCAGAATGATAGCAATCCATTTTCCTCTTTGGCCATCTGGATTGTCATGAGTTAAAATGTCCTTTACTACCGTGTTCAGAACATGTGCTATGGTGTGAGAATGGAGAATATATACTCTAAAATCCTTTATGGCCTTTACCAGGGCAAAAGCTTGTTTCTCCATTATTTTGTAATTCAAAGCAGCGTCTCTTAATGCTTTACTAAAAAAGGCTATGGGTTGTTCATACCCTTCGTTGTTTTTTCTGTAGTAATACTGCTGCAATGGTATGTTCAAAAGCGAAAGAAAAAAGGTAAAAATCTTTGGTGAAATCAGGATTGATCAAGACTCGAGCTTGTGTGAGTGCATGTTTAACTTGTTCAAAAGACTGTTTAGATTCAGTGTCCCATTTTATTTTTGTGTCCTTTTTTAACATGTTTGTGAGGTTCCTGAGAAGCTTGGCCAGGTTAGGTATGAATCTTCTCAGAAATTTTATTTTTCCAATGAAAGACTGTAACTCCTTGATATTCCTTGGGTGTTCTAAATTCTAAATGGCTTCTATTCTGCTGGGATCTATCTTAATTCCATCCTTAGAGATTATGTGCCCCAACAATTTACTTTCCTCTAATCCAAAAAGGCTTTTCTTAGGATTTAGAGAAATCCCAAATTTCCTGCATTTCTCAAATACTCGTCTGAGATGTCTTAAGTGCTCGTCATTGGATTGGGAATACATAGTTATGTCGTCCAGATAAATGACAATAAATTTTTCAAGTTCTTCCACAAAAGCGATTTCCATCACTCTTTGGAAAGTGGCCCCAGCGTTCATCAACCCGAAAGGCATTTTCACGTACATGAAGGTGCCCCAAGGTGTTGTGAAGTTTGTTTTCTCTTGGTCATCTGGGTGAACGAGAACCTGGTTATAGCCTGAAAAACCGTCCAGTAAGGAGATTCGACTGGATCCAACTACCTTTTGTAAGATGTGGTCCATTTTCGACAATGGGTAGTTTTCCTTTAGAGAAACTTTGTTCAGGTTTCGGAAATCAATGCAAAGCCTGATTTCCCCAGACTTCTTTCAGGTTGGGACTAGATTTGAAACCCATTTTGAAAATCACAAGAGAAATATGATTTTAGCATCATACATCTTTTTAATTTCTTTTTCTATCAGTGGGAGTAACTTGGGATTGATTCTCCTAATTTTCTATCTGAAAGGTTTTTGATCTTCTTTTACCAGGATTCTATGTTGTATGATGATTATGTCATAATATTTTAAATCTTCGTATCCCCAAGCAAACACGTCTGCATATTCCTTGAAAATTTCAATGTATTTGAGTTTCTGCTCAAGAGGTAAGGATTTAGAAAGTTTTACTATCTTGGGCTTCTCTTCTGTCCCTATGTTAACATATTCAATCGCTTTACCACTGGCTTCAATTTTTGGTTTTTTAGCTACATCATTAAAATCAAAAAGGTCTTCTAAAGGAACTAAACCCCTAGGTAAAACATTACTCTTTAAATGCAAAACGTCAGATTCTATCTCGTCTTCACCTAACTCTCATGAATCTATCTTATTTACACTTTCATTTCCAAAATCAGATTTATTTACATTTTCATCATCGTTTTCTAAGTCTATGTTTGTACACTCAAAATCATTTTTACATTGTAGAAAATCTTCAATTTCGTCATCGTTCCCAAACACCTGCCAGTATTTGATGTTGTCTGGGACAGTCGGTCTTCACTTCACCTCCACCGTGTATGGGTGAGTGGAATGAAAAGGTATCTTGCATGTAGCTGCTGACGTAGCTAAACCATATACTAAAATATTCTATCCCTTGGGCATAACCTGTAAATCAACTTCAGTGAAACATTTAAGGGCATCCAAAACAACATTCCTATACGCTCTAAGACGAGGATGTTTTGTTGCATACTCACCTTTGATTTGTTTGATAATTAATTCGGAATCACCTCTTACCATGATTTGTTTGGCACCAACTTTCTTTAGAAGTTTCAGACCGAGCATCAAAGCTTCGTACTCGGCAATATTGTTAATGCATTGAAAATTTAATTTGTAAGAATGGTTTTCTGAATACCTGGATTTGTGATTGTGCAACCAAACTCCTGCTCCAAATCCTTCTTTGCTTACAGCTCCATCGAAGTCCATGCTCCAGAAATCTGTTGGCAATTCTTCACTTATCACGTTTATATTTCTTGTTGCCTCAACAATTTCTTGGCCTTCTTTCGGATCAAGTGTATCTTCTTCCAAATGGGCGATTTGCTCTCCTGTATCACCATCGTTATACAGGATGAAAGAATCTAAGTCGGAGTGTGCAGAGTACAGAGGATAGTTATGTGGTTTTTCTTGGTTGCTGACCATATATTTCATCAGTGTTTCTTTGTACAATCTTCTCTGTTGTTCGAATACTGGGATGGTGGCATATGACATATCCAATTGAAAAGTACCTTTAAACTTGCCCCCCCAAGACCTGGACAACAACATACCATATTTCGGGGGAATGTATGCTACCACAACATCCATAACCATGCTTTTTGCCGGAATCTGAACTAGAGTGATACATAAGTCCTTGATCAATCTGATACATCTGACTTTGCTGGAGTCAAAAGAGTGTAAGTCCTTGTAAGGTCTGGTGACCTCGAGTCCCAGTTTTTCCATCATTGCTTTAGGCATCAAGTTATGGGAAGCACCTAAATCTAACATAGCATTATGCAGAATCAATTCATGTATATTAAGGCTGATGTAAAAAGGAGCGACAACACCATTTTCAGTCTGACCATCAACTTCAAGGCCAAACAGGAGTTCAGGTTGATCGTTGATAAGATTTACATTGTCTGAATGATTCGTTGATACAACAGTTAAGGCTTTCGTGGCTATATTAGGTTCAATGCTGAACGCTTTGATCACCTACAATCGATAAGCGTCCTTACTCATCAACTCAGAAAGGGGAATGGGAATTTTCACTTTGGCTAATTCCCCTTCGAGGCTAAAAGGAGTAGGTTCTCTGCTTTGGCTCAGCAATTCTGATTTATCCACCATAGTCTTCTGGGCATAAATATTTGGTGGGTTGGTTGATGAAACCTCAGTCTGCGTTGATCTATGTAAAATGGTAAGGTTTCTTTTTACTGGAGCTTCAGCATTATCTTTCTCAGGGATTTTTTCGGTAGAAGGCTCAGGGGATTTCTTGGTTTCAACCACTTTCTTCTTTTCGGTTACCTTTTTTGGGGAATTTTCATCCGTATTCTTACTTCGCAAATTGTATTACTTGTGTACTGTTGTTGGGAAATAATACCCTACGGACTAGCAAGCTAGGGCCAGACTTGCATGTAGATTATGACCTTAAATAAATCACCTTTAACCTACCACCCCAAAACTCCAAACCCCTTTTTCACATACATGCATGGAAAGGAACTACTAACCTTTTTACTGATGTTTGGTGTAGATCCTCCGTTGAGCCTTGCCCGCTTACTTGAGCTGCTCCTTCCAAAGTTCACCTGCAATCAAGACAAAACACTACGCATGCATGCTACTTTTCTACTTGAGGGTTAGAAATTAAGCATAAATTACAAAAACCACATACAACTCATGCATTGGGACGGGAAAAGGATTCTTTTATTATATTCAAAATGACTCAACTTACAATCAATGTTGACACCGGCCACCGTTCCTTGATCCTGATCCTGGGCTCCTCCTCTTCTTTGTCCTCCAACTGCTTTGCTTGAATTCTTCTTAGGCTTGAGGAAAGGCTAAAGGGTTGGGACAAATGGATTCGGCAATTGGGCAGAGTTTCTTTGCTATATTTTTTCCCCTTTTTCAAATAGTACCCCTACCCATTCTTTTATAGGCTAGAAGGAGCTAGGGTTTTGGACGAACTCTTGGCCATGCATGGCTGGGAGTTTCAGTTAACTGACCCATAGATTTTTATCCCGTCGACAACTTTCCTGTTTTTGTGCTTTGTTAGGTAAACGTGGGTTGTATTAGGCCTACCAGCATTCCAATGCGTGCAGTAGTAGGCCTGCCAGCGTTCCAACGCGTGCAGTAGTGGGTTAGGGCGTGTGTGACTTAACCCAAAAGGATTTTCAAAGAGGTTTCTCAGCAGATGTTTTGGCAATGAAGGGATATGAGTTGGCTTGATTCTAGGTAAGCATGTGTGGTGCAATTTAGGGTTATAACAGATGCCCCCTAATGTGTGAGATCAGAAGAGAATCTGATGGCCAAAATACATTACCAATCTTTTACCAATCTTTACTGATATGCTGAATGAGTGAGCCCAAGGATCAAGAACCAGGAGGTGCCATCTGCAAAATAACAAATGTCTCACTGAGGCAGGCATACCCATGCTTGGGATAAAACAGAACCATGGATACCAATCAAATACACTATAGATCCATGTCAAATAACTATAAAGAGTAGCCGCGAATAATACACAGCGGAGCTACATCTCGAAATCAGAAAGATATACATATAAAGTATCCATCTCCCAGAAGTTGATTCGGCCTGATGGCTGTACTTCAGAGCTCGAGAAACAACTTCAAAATCTTTTAAAACTCGGGTAGGAGTGTAATATGAGTGTACGACTACACTACCTAGAGGTCTTCTATGGCTCATCGGTTATGGACTTGATAATCTTGATGATTGGACTGAAGGCTTCAGTGACTTCGAACAAGGACTTGATTGGACGTTCAGGATGGCCGGGTATGCAGACAAGAGACATATTGTAGAGGGGATGACTCAGGCTTAGTGACACACTTCCCTTGGATAATAGCACGACACATGATAAGACTCAGGCAACAT
>CBVK0101590405.1:0-15391 GCA_900067695.1 Picea abies
AATATCACTTTGTGAGAGACATGGTTGAAGAAAAGAAAGTATTGTTGATGAAGGTGGACACTTTGAAGAATGTTGCAAATTCATTAAAAAAATCTGTGAGCACTGAGAAGTTCTCTTGGTGTAGAGGATCCATGGGCATTGTTGCCCTAGATTGTTGACTATGTAACCCTGTAACCCCCTGTGTGCAAAGAAAACAATAAGTAGGAGAATGTTGGGTATGTGTTATATTATTTGCACGAGTAGTAGTGTCTGAGTTGGGCGCATAGGGGGGTGGAGCCCCCCGTGTGGGGGTTCGGGGGCAGTGCCCCCGAATTTTTTTTTTTCGCATCGGGACCGCATTTTCGAGACCGCATTATATTTAGGTGGTTTTTCAGCACATGGTTTCTTTGCCGATGGTTTTCTATTTTCGGTTAAGGAATTAGGGTTTTGGCCCAATCCAATTCATTGGGTTAGGGTTTTGGATGTCGCTGGCTCCTATATTGACGCAACCGCACCCGCAGGCACACCCACTCACAGGATCTTCTCCCTTATCGCGGCCCGAAGAACTCCAAGGATCTTCTATTTCCCTATCGGGAAATCTGCACCCACAGAACTCTTGCGCGATCCCCTCTCTGCACTTGGAGGATCGGAACTCGCGACTTCATGAATCCAAAGGTCAGTGGTTGGGCTTTGGTTCTACGAATTCCCAAACGCCGATACAAGTCAACGTTAACCTCTTCCCGTTTCCTATCGGGATCTCAGTATTCATGGTGTTGAGAAACTCGGTTCCCCAGCTCCTGAGTCCTGATATGCCAAAACTCCGATGAGCTCGTGGATTTGACTTTTCAACGGTCCCGTCATCTCGTCGGGATTTCAGACTTTGCGGGATCGCAAATCCTGATGTCCAATGTTCAAGACTTCTCGCTGCGAAACCCCGATGACTCGCGCCACCTATCTTCCACCAAATCCTGTGGTCCCACACTATTTACATGGCCAATAGGATATCACGTCTCGCGATTTCGTGATTCCCGTTGCCAAATCTTTGACCCTTCTCTCACGAAATCCCAATAGGTGATTTTGCGAACAATCCAATGGCCCTGGATGGCTTGGATCAACGCTCTATTTGTCTTGAGCTTTGAACCCTATGGGAATACATCACCGTATCTCCCCTACATCTCTGTGAGATCTAACGGCTCACGGAATGTCGCGAATTCTCCTCGGAGAGTACCAACCGTCTATCTTTCCCTATGAAATCTGCGAAACGACTAAGTGTTCCTCTCCATGGAACTTGTTCACTTGCTCGCGAACCTGTGATGCTTCTTGAATCTTAACGGCACCAACTCCCTGTGCTTCCCTTGGTGATTACTCGAAAAGCCTATTTCTCCTGAGCTTTTCCCACGACTTCAAGTCCTTCAAGAAAACTTCTTGCACACACTCCTTGCGGCAAACCTTCAACAACGTCTAAGTGTTGAAGTTTCTCGACTCTGCGCACACCTGCAACAACAATCCTTCAACTCTTTTCTCAGGTTCGCAACCCTGAGACTTTTATTCAGTCTGAGCACTCCTTGCACAGATCTTGTGCCCAACTGCACCTTTTGGATGAATGAGAACAAAAGTTATCCCTATTGAACCCTCTGTCAACACACTCCTTGCAGACAATTTCTACTGCACTCCTTGTAGGAATTCTCTGGCTCAATTAGAGAAACAATTGAATCTCATTCCTTCTTCCTCTCAGACTTCAACTCAATCATGAAATCATATACATAACATATAAAACCAAATGTATAACAGGAAGCAAACATTCATGAGAATATCAACATCAATACACAGAGAACAACACAAACCATGAATTTAAATCAAACTCTTCTATTAATTCAAATGTCTGTACATGGGTGTTCTTACACAGCTCTCTGCTTCTCTTCTGTGTTCTTCATACACAAATGCTCATAATCCTCTTACAATGCACAATGAGGGTGTCTATATCCTGTTTCCCTCTTGCGTTCTCAACTGTCTAGTCTAGAATTAAATTTTCTATCTACTTTTCATTAACTATCTTAAATTCCGTCTACCTACTAAGGATGAGAGAAACCCACTCAAGGTCCATTTACAATATACAAGTGCGCTTCATTAAATCTTCACATTAATGTTCGCGCAACAACTTCCAAGGTGTTTTTCAAAATTTGTCCTGGCTTTGTCCAGCTGTCCAATTGCTTCCGCGTTGGCTCGCTTGATGTGTTGGCGATGCTCCTGCATCATACTCCCTCGCTTGAAAACTTTCATGGACTCCTGTCCATGAGCTCCTGCACGGTCTGTCCATGATTCTGGATCTCTGCCTCACTTTCCCAGCTGACATCTTCAACTGGATGATTCTTCCACTTGACCAGATACTCAAAGTATTTCTTTTACCGGGTCCTTTTGCTCACTCTCTTGTCCAGTATGCACTCCATCTGTGTCTTCTCTACAACTGGCATCTATTTCTCCCACTGGATCACTAGTTGCTCAGTTCTAGTTTCTGTTTCTCCAGCTCTATATGGGTACAAATCCGAGATATTGAATATTGGATATATTCTAATCCCATCGGGTAATTCAATCTCATAAGCATTTGTCCTGAACTTCTTCAATACCTTACATGGCCCGATTTTCTTCATTTTCAGCTTGTTGTATGTTCCTCTCAGGAACCTTTCTTTCCTCAAGTGTGCCAGAACCAGATCACCAACCTCAAACTGAAGTTGTCTTCTATGTTGATCGACCCTGCGCTTATACTCTTGGCTTGAACTTTGCAACCGCTCCTTCACTTGGCTGTGAAGTTCCTTCATCGCCTCCGCGAATTTTTCTGCACTAGCGCTGCTAGTCGCAGTTTGTTACGAATCTCTCAGTTCAGAAATTCCTTTCGGCTGCATCCCATAGACAACCTGAAATGGACTTTTCCCTGTACTCCGATTCACTGAATCATTATATGAAATTTTTTCCTGTGGTAATATGTGGTCCCAACTACTGTGGTGCTCTGTCACCAAGCTTCTTAGCAAGTCTCCCAGACTTCTGTTGACCACTTCTGTCTACCCATTCATCTGCGGATGATACGCAGAACTAAATGCCAAGTTAGTTCCCATATTCTTCCATAAGGTTCTCCAAAAATGCCCTATGAATTTGGTGTCACGATCTGAAACTATACTTTTCGGCAACCCATGAAGTCAAATGACCTCTTTGAAAAACATATTTGCGATGTGAATCGCATCACTGGTCTTCTAGCATGGGATGAAGTGTGCCATTTTGGAAAATCTATCCACTACCACAAAGATTGAATCAACACCCCTTTGTGTTCTTGGCAACCCCAATACAAAATCCATGCTAATTACATCCCACGGCCTCTCTAGTATGGGAAATGGTTGATAAAGACCCACATTCTGCTTCCTTCCGTTCGAATGCTAGCAAATTCTGCATTTGTCAACGAATCTCTTGACATCTGCTCGCATTCCTGGCCAAAAATATGACTCTTTCAACTTCGCGAACGTCTTGTCATGGCCAAAGTGCCCTGCTAATCCTCCACTATGTTTCTCCTTCAGCAAGTTCTCCCTCATGGAGCATTTCGGAATACATAGTTGATTGCCTCTAAACAACAATCCCTCCTGGATCATGTAGTCTATCCAAGGGCTTTTATCTCCGAGAACTGGATTCTCAGCTGCTTCATATGCCTCTCTGAAATCTTGATCATCTGCGTACATGTCCCTGAGATCATCAAAACCCAACGTTTTGAATTTGTACTCCTGCAACAACAAACACTTCCTGCTCAAAGCATCAACAACTTTGTTAGCAGTACCAGAAACATGTTTTATCACAAAAGTGAAATTCTGCATATACTCAACCCATTTGAAATGCTTCTGATTCAACTTCTCCTGTTGAGTCACAAACTGTAGTGCATGATTATCACTGTATAAGACAAATTCCTTTGGGATCAAGTAATGCCTCCATTTCTTTAATGCCTGTATGATAGCATAAAACTCCTTATCATATGTGGAGTACTTTAATTTTGCCTCATTTAGCTTCTCGTTGAAATATGCTATCGTCCTGTCTTCTTGACTCAAGACCGCCCCAATTGCAAATCTGCTTGCATCAATTTCACCTGAAATGTCTTCAGGAAATCCGGCAACACCAAAACTGGTTTTCCGTAATCTTCCTCTTCAGTAGGTTAAAACTCTTCTTAGCCTCTGCTGTCCAGTGAAAAGATTTATGTTGCTTCTTCACTGTATCCATCATTGCTGTGCTAATTCCACTGAAATTCCCGATGAATTTTTGGTAGAAACTAGCCAATTCATGAAAACTTCTCACCTCAAATATGTTCTTTGGTGATGGCCAATTCTTGATTACCTCCACCTTATCTGGATCCATTCTCAACTCATTCGCAGAAATAACAAACCCCAAGTAAATGAGCTCTATCTTCATGAATGAGGACTTCTTCATATTTATCAACAACTTCTCCTGCTGTAGTCGCTGCATCACTATAGCCAAATGTTTCAGATGTTCCGCCGTTGTTTTACTAAAAACTAGTATGTCATCCAAATACACAATGACAAATTTCCCAATGAACTCCCTCATGACTTTGTTCATCAACCTCATAAAGGTACTTGGCGCATTTGTTAAGCTAAACGACATAACAAGCCATTCATACAGCCCTTCGTTTGTCTTGAATGTTGTTTTCCATTCATCACCTTCTCTCATGCGAATCTGGTGATATCCGCTTTTCAAATCAATCTTTGAAAATGATTTTTCTCCACTCAAGCAATCCATCAGATCATCCATCCTCGGCAATGGAAATCTATACCTGATGGTTATTTTATTTATTGCCCTTGAGTCAGTACACATCCTCCAGCCTCTTTCTTTCTTTGGACTGAGTACTGCTGGAACAACACATGGACTTAAGTTTTCTCTGACTAAACCTTTGTCCAACAACTCCTAGACTTGCCTTTTAAATTCCTCGTTTTCCTGCGGTGTCAATCTATACGCGGCTTTGTTTGGAAAACTGGCTCCTGGTATGAGATTGATATGATGACTCACACTCCTCATCGATGGTAACGAACGAGGTAATTCGTCCACTATGATGTCAATGAACTCTCCCAGCAGTTCCTGAATTTCTTTTGGCAAATCATCCACTCTTATGCTAGTAAGAACAATCCTTGGTTTTTTGACCACAAAGAATTGTGGATCCTCCTTCTTCTTAACCTCTGTAAGATTTTCCTTCCCACTCATGAGAAGTACTGTGTTTCTTACTTCCTGCTTCACCTCCTTATCCTTTATCGGAAGCAACATGTGTGTCTGCCCATTCTTCTCTAGGGTGTATGTGTTCATTCTCCCATCATGAATCACATTCCTGTCATATTACCAATGTCTACCCAACAATAGATGACAAACATCCATAGGAAGGACATCACATAATATCTTATCATTATATCCTCGTATTTTGAATTCAACCAAGCATTTTTTAGTAATAGTTACCTGGTGTCCTTTCTGTAGCCACGAAACTCTGTATGGGCTTGGATGATCAGTTGTCTCCAGCTCTATCTTTTCTACCATCTCGATTGAAACGAGATTATCCATGCTACCACTGTCTACAATGACCTTGCATACCCTATCCTTGGTCTTGCAAGCAGTCCTGAAAAGTCTGGTCCTTTGGACTGAACTTTCCACCTCCTTCTCGGGTGTCAAAAGGACTTTTCGCATCATAAGCGATCTTCTGCCTCAACATCCCACCTCTGTTCTTCGGTGATGTGAGCTTCTCCAATGTCCTTCTTTTTCTCTGGACACTCATAAGACTTGTGCCCATTATTTCCACATGTGAAGCATGTGATTACTCCACCTCTTCTTCTTCCTCTGCCTCTAGTACAAGGAAACATGTTATTGTCATCATAATCTCCTCTCTGCTCATTATGCTGCCCTCTCTGTTCTGCATATGGCCCTCTCTGTGAACTTCCACCTCTCTCTGTGCGAGTCTGAGGTTTCTTCCATTCCTCCTTGGGCTTCTGGAATTTTTCCCGGGCAACTGATTTGCCTCTCGGCTAACTTCTGCCTCGGCCCCTCTAACTCTTCTTTCGACTCAACTTCTCTTCTGCTTTCAGAGCCATCTGATAAGCATCTTCCACTGTTCAAATGGTTACCATGCTCATCTCATCTTGGATATCATATCTCAGGCCATTCATATATCTGGCAACTTTCTCATCATCGCTCTCCCGATGACCCGTCCTGATGTTCAATCTATAGAATTCCTCAGTGTATTCTTTCTCTGTCATCAGTTTCTGTCTCAGGTTTTGCATCCTCCTGAACAGAGCAATTTGATAGTCTCTGGGGATGAATTTCGCCTTCATCTTCACGATCATCCTGTCCCAGCTTTTAATCTTTCGCTTACCCTTGCAGCATCTCTTAGCTTGTAGTTCATCCCACCACAATGCTGCATGTCCTTTCAAGCGTGTGAGAACATGCTTGACTTTCTTATCTTCTTCGAAATATTCATAGTCTAAGTATGTATCTAGATCTCTAATCAAGTCTAGAAGCTCCTCTGCATCCAATTTTCCCTCGTAAACTGGAATGTCCATCTTTGCTCTTGCACCCATCCTGGAAATAGCTATAATCAAATGCTCATTTGATGCATCTTCGACTACAACTTCCTCTTCACGTTCAGCCTCAATTTCTCTTTTGGAATCACTGAGATCCCCTGCACTGGCTGTGCGTCTTTGCGATGTCTCCATGTCTTCAAGTCTAGCTTAGAGATCACGCATTTGTCTCTCCATGACTGGATCTGCCATATGCCTGCCTCTTCTCCTCTGCACCTCCCTATCCTCTGGATCAGGTGATTGTCTCTCTCTTCTTGGAAACATAGTGAAATCCTCTTCTCTTTTCTGCTACATAAAGCAAAGAATCTTTCTATGCTCTGATACCAAACTTGACGCAGCCGCACCCATAGGCACACCTGCTCACAGGATCTTCTCCCTTATCGTGGCCCGAAGAACTCCAAGGCTCTTCTATTTCCCTATCAGGAAATCTGCACCCATAGAACTCTCGCGCGATCCCCTCTCTGCACTCGGAGGATCGGAACTCGCGACTTCGCGAATCCAAAGGTCAGTGGTTGGGCTTTGGTTCTACGAATTCCCGAATGCCGATACAAGTCAACGCTGACCTCTTCCCATTTCCTATCGGGATCTTGGCACTCGCAGTGTCGAGCAACTCGGTTACTCGGCTCTTGAGTCCCAATATGCCGAAACTCCGATAAGCTCGTGGCTTTGATTTTTCAACGGTCCTGTCACCTCATTGGGATTTTGGACTTCGTGGGATCGCAAATCCTGATGTCCAATGTTCAGGACTTCTCGCTGCGAAAACTCGATGACTCGCTCCACCTGTCTTCCACCAACTCCTGTGGTCCCACACTGTTTACGTTCATGCTGGGATATCGCGTCTCACGATTTCGTGATTCCCATTGCCAAATCTTCAACCCTTCTCTCACGAAATCCCGATAGGCGATTTCGCGAACAATCCAACGGCCTTGGCTGGCTTGGATCAACGCTCTATTTGTCCTAAGCTTTGAACCCTGTGGGAATACATCGTCGTATCTCCCCTACACCTCTGCGAGATCTAATAGATCATGGAATGTCGTGAATTCTCCTCGGAGAGTACCGACTGTCTATCTTTCCCTATGAAATCTGCGAAACGACTAAGTGTTCCTCTCCATGGAACTCGTTCACTTGCTCGCGAACCTGCGACACTTCCTGAATCTTAACGGCACCAACTCCCTATGCTTCCCTTGGTGATTACTCGAAAATCCTATTTCTCCTAAGCTTTTCCCATGACTTCAAGTCCTTCAAGAAAAATTCTTGCACGCACTCCTTGCGGCAAACCTTCAACAACGTCTAAGTGTCGAAGTTTCTCGACTCTGCGCACACCTGCAGCAGCAGTCCTTCAACTCTTTTCTCAGGTTCGCAACCCTGAGACTTTTATCTAGTCTGAGCACTCCTCGCACGGCTCCTGTGCCCAATTGCACCTTCTGGATGAATGAGAATAAAAGTTATCCCTATTGACCCCTTTGTCAATGCACTCCTTGCAGACAATTTCTACTGCACTCCTTGCAAGAATTCTCTGGCTCAGTTAGAGAAACAATTTAATCTCATTCCTTCTTCCTCTCAGACTTCAACTCAACCATGAAATCATATACACAGCATATAAAAGAAAATGTATAACAGGAAGCAAACATTCATGAGCATATCAAAATCAATACACAGAGAACAACACAAACCATGAATTTGAATCAAACTCTTCTATTAATTCAAATGTCTATACATGGTTGTTCTTACACAGCTCTCTGCTTCTCTTCTGTGTTCTTCATACAAAAATGCTCATAATCCTCTTACAATGCACAATGAGGGTGTCTATATCCCATTTCCCTCTTGCGCTCTCAACTGTCTAGTCTAGAATTAAATTTTCTATCTTCTTTTCATTAACTATCTTAAATGTCGTCTACCTACTAAGGACGAGAGCAACCTGCTCAAGGTCCATTTACAATATACAAGTGTGCTTCATTAAATCTTCACATTAATGTTCTCCCAACAACTTCCAAGGTGTTTTTCAAAATTTGTGTTGGCTTTGTCCAGCTGTCCAATTGCTTCCGCGTTGGCTCGCTTGATGTGTTGGTGATGCTCCTGCATCATATATGTATTTTGTATTATAAACATTGTAACACAATGAATGAATATAGAATATGCTAGTTTTCCCGGTTTGGGTTTCCAGGGGAAAAATATTTGTGTAATGTTTGTATTTTCCATTGTATCTTTTCTGAATATTTGTTTGCAATAGATATTGTACAAGGTTAGAATTTACACCCTTGCCCCAAGAAATTGTAGCCACATTGTGAGTTTTGAGCCAGAATTCCCTATTCTTTCCTTTCTCCTCCATTGCAAGCCTAATACATTTCCTAGAGAGAGATGAAGAGAAGAAAGATACGTGGAAGCATAGTTGGAGCTTGGTGAAGAGGATCCTGGACCATGTTAAAGGATTAGTCACCGATCTCATTGTAAGAAACTTTGTGAGATTAATAAAAATGAATACTTTTTCTATCCCGAATATGATGTGTTCAATATTTATGTTTGATTTATATTTGATTATGACATCTAACCCACTAATTCATATATGAGATGCATGTTCATAGTTGTTTGTTTATATATTTATGAATGTAGGTCGACCTTGGGAGGAGACTTGTAGTCAAGGAACAACCGAATGCAAAAGGAACGACACCGGACGTGGAGTTTAAGGTAGAGTTACCAGATCTTTTTACCTTGTGTTTTATGCATGAATGTGGGGTGTATTTGGGGTAGTTGTTAAAGAGTAGGATAGTTTAGATGGTTAGATCTTCCTACATGTTGAACCCTAGTGTACTCCATAGGGGGTTTTTCCCGCTATAGCAGAATTGGTGACCATACTGGGGAAGCCTCTAGGGTTTTTAGGGGATATTTTTTGGGCGCTTTAATTGGCTTGATTACCTTTTTTG
Source organism: Picea abies (assembly GCA_900067695.1). NCBI lineage: Eukaryota > Viridiplantae > Streptophyta > Pinopsida > Pinales > Pinaceae > Picea > Picea abies. Next base: position 9,503 of record CBVK0101590405.1, read on the forward strand.
AGATTTTTGTAATTTCTCGAGTCTTTAAGGGATTTTGGTTTGCCATACCGGTACTCCCTGCCTTTTCAGCCTTGACTGTTATTTTTCTTTTTGAGAAGTTACAGAGGTGTACATGGCCTATAGTGGATCTTCGCATGTACATACACACCCTACCTTTGGACAACCCATGTACATACACAGGCTGCTTAAGTGTCAGTAGCGTGCCTGTGTCAAGTCTTTCTTCAAGAAGAGGCAGTCAACCTATTCCCTGATTGAAGTCATACTTCTCAAGGGTTTTCTTGATCTAGTCCTACTCTCTATTGTTACAGTCTTTAGCTTGAGTTTGATGTTAGTTATCTTATTCGTTTCAAGATTTATTGTGTTTTATTAGTAAGGGTTTGAGACGAGTTTGTGAGTCTTTTCTGATCAGTTTGTTTAGTATTGTCAGTGACTCCCTGTGATCCGCAGTAGATCTAAATTCAATTTTTGGTCTTTCCTTGTCTTCACTTTTTCCCTTTCACTTGCTTTAGAAGAAAAGAAAAAGAAGTTATTTCAAGTTTCTTATTTTGAAGCATAAAAATAATAATAATAAAAAAATCATTTCTTTGTTTTGTTAAGTAGTTAGGTAAGTTGTCTTTTCTTATCAGGAGAAAGAGTGTTTTCTTAAGTTCTTTATTGAATGCTTATAACACTAAGTATCTTGTAGTCAAGAGAAATCTTGTTTTGGGTTTCTCTTTTAAAAGATCTTATAAAAATTAGTTAAGAAAAGTTGGTTAAATAGTTTAAATTTGCAAATCTTTATTTGTCAAAAAGAAGTAGTTTGCTTTCAATTTCATTTAATGCTCTTCTCTTTCATCTCTTAAAATACACCACTAGTTTCATTTTCGTTTCCTTGACTTAAGACAAGCCACTTAAAATTAACGCTTAATTAAAATTTATTAGACTGTATGTTTGTAGGGTCCATCTACTAGTCTAGGCTAGAGCCTTGATTTAGGTTGGAGAGGAAACTCTTTAAGGCTATAAAAAAAACATACGATTCTATGCTAGGGAGTGTAAAAAGTCCAGTAAATGTGAAATTTATCTGGGACCCCCCTCTAAAACAGGGGATAAAAATGAGGTCGTGTGAAGAAAGGTAGCGGATATAACCCCTCCAAAGCCGGACCAAGTGTAGTGGGAAACACATATAGAGGACTTGTCTTGGGATTCTGTTGATCGCATTTTCCACAGAGCTTTGTGGGTCTCGAATCCATTCGAGTTCCTCAATCATCTTCTATAACACTTTATTTCGATACCCTTGATAGGTTTCAGGCTTGATACCCTACTCATCACGGTCCACCCGACTATTGATCGTACCCGCCTGGTGATTGTTCGTGTGCTGGAAACCTAGTTTCCTTTATTTTAGTGAATTAAATAGGTGACTACAGGGGTATATCACGGTACCTAGGACATTAGTGAAACGATTAGTCTTTTACACTACTCAACACTTACTGGAACGATTGAAGATGACATGTGGATAATCGATAGTGGAGCTTCTAGGCACATTGTTGGTTTTTATTCATATGAGATATGAGAGATATTCAATATATTATTACAATAATGAGTGTTCCATATATAGGGAACATAAGGTGACTATCCATGAAAGGATGCATCCCTTGAATAATCAATAACTACTTATTATTATCATTTACTTATTAATTATTATCTTTAGAGAATGTCTTCCCGATGTTGTCCAAAGATCAACACTCCCTCTCAACGAGGGAGACATTCTGAAACATGTCACTCTTGTCTTTGAAGTATACAAACTTCACCCTAGACTCATGACACTTATCTTATAGTCTTGGGAGACATCTCTCTCCCACTTGAACTAAGGAGAAACTCCTTCCGTGGCTCTCCCTCTGAGCCGATTAAATATCTCTAAGATTAGGCTCACTTTGGTCCGCATGTAATAGCATAGCATATTGAGTCTTTATCATTCCTTGTCAAATCACCATGACTAGGACAAAGACCACACCAAGATCTTGTTGTTTGTGGAGCCTGATTATCTTCCTGATTTAGAGGTCTTTTACTTTCAGCCGTGTTTATACCCCATGAATTATTTACACCCTAGAAGCATGTACGCTCTTCCACTCGAGGGAGTGCAGAGGGGCGGTACCCCCTCTGCGGGGTCTGGGGGGACTATCCCCCCTGCTGAGGGGTCTGGGGGCAAGCGGGCCCCCAGCGGGGGTTTAGGGGCGAAGCCCCCGAAGAAAAATTTTCCTTGTAAATGTATATTGTAAGTTCATTGTAAATCTAGACTGTTCATTATAAGGTCGCAGATCTAACGATAGAGATTATGTTAGGGTTTTTTTTTTCCCTAGAAGGCAACCCTCTTTTATGAGGGAAATGTATTGCGGTTATGGTTGATGGAGAATATTGTATTCTGAGATAGGAGACTATGAGATAAAGAAGAGGAAGTTACAGTGGGTTTGTTGTAGGTTGTATCCCTTCATATGATGGATAATAATAAAGGAAGGACCTGACAATTTCTCTGGTGGACGTAACCCACACTGGGTGAACCACGTAAATCTGTGTTTCTATTGCATTGTGTATCTTCTGTGTTTTGTTTCCGCATTTGTTTTATTTTATTGCTCCACGGTCTTGTTTTTATAACAACTAGTATCAGATCGAAAGGTAACTCATAGGAAAAGAGGGTTCCTCGTTCGAGTGGGAGCAATGTTGGAAGATGGAAAGTTTAGGGTTGAGAAATTTAATGGCCAAAACTACCAGTTATGGAAGATGCAGATGGAAGACTATTTATATCAGAAGGATCTATTCCTACCATTGGGCGAAATAGCAAAGAAGCCAGCGGCTACGAAGGACGAAGAATGGGAGATTCATGACAGAAAGTCTCTAGGAACGATATGACTGAGCCTGGTGTTATCACTGAAATTTCATCCGCACATGGTTACAAGAACTCAACATCGTCAAAACAGTAATGAAGTCATTCATGGCCATGAATTAATCTCACAACATTCAAAAAGGTCAGAAACTACACAAAGTAGTGAAAAAATTGAAGAGCACTTTACAGAAGTTGGGCACGCGTGCACATGCGCGGAACATGAACATATCATGCGCGCATACACGCACGATGCATGGCTGTTGGCGCAAAAATCCACGCACCTGCTAAACGACGCATTTATTGAAGTGGTCGGCCTCCCAACCACTTATGGATCAGCTCCCAAGCCGATTTGACCCTCAAATCTGAGCTGAATCCGAATGGTAGGCTGGTCAAAGAACTAATAATTCCCTAAATGGCCTCTTTTCACACTACAAGGCAGTTACACAAAAGCCTAAAAAAATGCTATAAAAAGCCATGAATGCACCTCATTTTCTCAAGGAATTTCATGTAATGTTATGCTGCCTATATTGTTTTAAGGACTCCATCCTTGACAAGAGCACATTGGCACCATTTCATTGAGCAATCCACCTCTCCATTGAGTGGATTTGCAAGGAGTTCTTTCACCACCATTTTCATTTTTCTTGTTGTAAAGAGAGCAAGCTTGTGAGGGTCCAAGAGCCTTCCCTTGGAGGAAGAAGGGATTCATAGTCCCCTTTCTTCTTGGTGCTTTGATTTAATCAATAGACCAGCCTAAAAACATTGGTGACATGAGTCTTTTTTTGTTTATTATCTCTACGTCCCTATGCTTATGATTTTCTTTTGTATTAGTTTAATTCTTGCTTATAGTTTTGTTTTTCTTTCTCTAACTCTTTCCTCTATAGCTGTCATGCTGAGCAGGACCCAACTAGGCATGTAAGCACCTCTTATTTGCTCACCAAGGTGACGAAAAGGGTGCAATAGATTGGTGACTCCACTGGGGAAAGGTATCAAATTCCTACCTCATTTGGGTTTATTTTTCTCTTCTTTTAGTTTGATTAACTTGCAGGTGCACAAACCGGCCTAGGCCGACCTATTTACCATTCAATTCAAAGGAGTATTGAGAGAAATCCATCCAGATTTTTCTTTCTCGGCTGTTTGTCACGGGTGCGCGGGTATTCCACCCCACAGGTGTGTATCATGCGCGCATGCGCTTAACTGATAGCCATTCTCTGCATTCATGTGCTTTCAGACCTATCTCTGTTCGCGCTCCTGCACTCTATGCGCCTCTGTCTGCACTAGGGGCCACACATTTGATCAAAATTTCACATTGTAAGTTGTTGGGATGTGGGGAAGGCCATTTTCCTTCTTAAAAATGATGTCAAGCATGCTCTAAACACTGCACCACACTTAGTCCCCTCATCATATAAAGGGGTTAGTCAAACACACATAGGCACTTAGGAGGATAAAATCAATTTCCCTTCTTTGCTTTTTGCCACATGGATGGATTTTCTTGACTTATAAAGATAAGGTGGTAATCGTTTTTAATCACATCTAAGCTTACATTGGGACTAGAAGTTGAATTACCAATCACTTAGTATGCTCTTCTCTCGCGCCTTCAAGCGACCTTGAGAATCAGAAAAAGATTGGGGAACAATTTCATCTCCCTTAACAAAGTTTAAAAACCTTTAGGAGAGGACAACGACCCTTCTTGGGACCCCTTTGAGTTTTCTTTTTCAAACACATCTTAATGTTGTAACGGGCCCATACATGCCCACATGTCACAAAGATAGGATAGTGTTTGAATTTTTGCTTTCTTAGATCAAAACACTAAGGAAGTTCAAAGGTTTGTAATGGGCCCATACATGTCCACATGTTCAATCTAGGATAGTTTCAAGCTTTTCTAGATTACATCATAATATGGAGTTAAATGATAGTAACAGACCCACATGTCCACATGCTAGCTTCCTAGGGATTTTGAATTACGCAAGGTTGTACCAAAGACATCTAGCGAATTAGGTAATCACACTCTTGTAAGGACCAAGAAAAGTCCACATGCAGCAAGGTGACATCTAATTCACTAAAAATTGGCACACTTTCGCTCACACACAAAAGTCACTTCTCACTCACATAGATTCTTCTTGAAACGTGGAGGTCAAAGTAAGTTTCCTCTAAAAAGGATTCCGAAAATACCCCATCTTTTCTTGACGAGACTATCCACTCCCATTTTTAATCAACGAGGTTGGTTTGCACCCCCAACCTCACAAAACAACTTCATCTAAAATCTTTCTAAAAACTCACTAAGTTTTCCTCCACAGGAGGTGCCAAAAGAAATTTTTTAGTCTATGTAGGATTTCGGGGATAGGCATCCAAATAACTCCCCGTTATCTGGTTCTCACATTGTCAAAACATAGAGGTTGTCAAATAGGGAACTTAAAATCCTCCAAGTCAAGTGTTCGAATCACCATAAGGCATGGAGATACCCGTGAAGGGTTGAAGGCCGAGGTCCGGTTGTTCTGTGTGTCCCCCCTTGAGGCACCCACCTCTTGGACGGGATCCAGCCCGTGACCCATTTCTTAGGCTGAAAATCTAAATGCTGCACTTTGATCGAGGTACCTAGTGACCAACTTTAGGACATCTACCCAGGTGGCAATTGTGGGTTGCAATTGCACATATATGTGTTTCTTTCTCATTTTATGTATGATGCACATCTGATTACAGTTTGATTTGGATATATATATTGTGTAAACATTCAATGCAAAGGCTCTTGTTTCTGTTTTTCTCTCACCACTTTTTGCACATATTCACACAGCTAAGTTTGACATCATAGGGGAACCACAGAACCCCCGTCGTTCATGACGCTTGCTCAATCTCCCTCCTATCTTAGGGGGAGTATCTGGTCGTTCTCGCTCATCGGCACCTCCTTCACACATTCATGTGAGTGCTACTATATTAGGATCAACCTTGCTTGGTTCTACATTACTCGGGTCAACTTCCCAAGGTCATTCGTTCACTCGCTCTCCTTTGCACGGAAGTAGGGGACCCACTTCCTCTCA
>CBVK0101590414.1:6718-19649 GCA_900067695.1 Picea abies
TCTCTCTCTCTCTCTCTCTCTCTCTCTCTCTCTCTCTCTCTCTCTCGTGATATGGTTTATCTCTTTTCTTATGGAAATAAGTCTTTCACTATCTCTTGGAGGTTCTTTCTCTTGATTTGGTGATGAAGAATGCTTCGTAACTAAGGATTGTCTTGGCATTTTTTGGAATTGGTAAGGAAAATCTGCACTTCGTTAGGTTTCTTTCTTGTTCCATGGTTTTTATTGGCTAAATACTTGGAGGAGTATAAGAACATATGCCCTCCACCAAGTTTTTTCATTATTGTTTGTTGAAAAGGTTATTGCAAATGTTGCTAGGAGGAGTAAAATGGTTTACACCCTCCTAGAATTTACCTTGTTAGGGATGCTATGTCAAGGGAGTAAAATGGATTACACCCCTTGAGATTTAGTAGTCCTAACTTAATACAAGAAGATTCCATAGCATATTTGGCAAGGCACTAATCATTTATTGCACTGGAGAAATAATTTACTTGCATTGATAAACATGATTTAGAGAGATATTGATCTTGTTCAACTTGGAATCTTTTCTTGATACTTTAAGCTTGCTAAAGCCTCTAGGGTGTCTTGATTGGCATAGTATACCTTGATATATAATTAAATAAAATATACGGCCATTAGGGATGAATAAAATCACTCTACATCTTTAATTTTAACTTGCATTTCAACTGTAAAAAATTGCTAGTGAGACATCACTATCTTTCTACTGCTAATTGGTGAACTTTTTGTCGGATTACTTGCTTGTTTTAGTGGTTGAAACTTGTTGATGTAGAAAATATTTGCTACATCCATTTGTATGTTACAAACATACTCTAAAAATATCATACAACAACCCTTTAATACCACCAATTTTTTTGCTAAAGTATTGGGAATAATGCTAAAGTATTGGGAATAAATCTACATGTTTTGTGCTTCATCTCTCAATAAATATTTGATGTTTTGAGTGGTTAAATCTACAGTAATTAGATTTATTATTTGCTGATATATAATCTTGTTTACTAATGTAGTTTGGGACAGAAATATTAAATTTATTGTCCACTTAATCTTTGATCTTGTATACTTGTCTCTTCTTGTGTCTCGGGCAGGTATACCAATATTTTGTAGGTACCCAAGCACGTGGAAACCATTAACCATCTCTGAGACTTGTTTCCAAGCCTTTACTCTACTTAGTAGTTTGACCTATAGGGGTATCACTTCCATAACCTCAATTTCCATCTCTTTTCCCCCTAGGGTCACCCGAGATATCCTCCTTGTGTTGGATTTATCCTTCACTAAAGTGAAGGGGGGGTTTATCTAAGGTGACAGTGGGTAGACTGTCCCATAGTTGTCACCATCTCGTGGATTGGGTCAGGATTTTACCAACCTACAGTTTGTGTGATAACATTTTGGCGTTGTTGCTGAGGAGGATTATGAATCTTGTTTCGTGCCCTAATGACACTTTGGAAATATTCCATCCCAAATCCTTTACCCCTAGCTTGCATAACGACTCCACTTGAAGGATGTTCCCCTTCCACCCTTGATGATCTCTTCTTGAAGCTCATATGGTGACTCCACCATCCTATAATCCACCTTCCCTTAAGACTTTCCCCTTAGGGAGATTCAATCCTTCTAATGTTTATCAAAGAAGGCCTCCTCTCAAACCTCCCATTGTAAAAACCCTATTCCAAGGTAACCTTCCCATTGCTCCAATGGATCACCCTTGGGAAAAAGATCTCTAAAAACCCTTAAACATGGCCACCATCCCCAGATATCCCAATACCATTCCAAAAGAGTCTCACAAATGGTTTCAAATTTCTCAGGGAATAATGTGATCACAACTAATGATCATCTCTATGCCATGGGCCGAGATACGTAGAATACAAAGGTAGAACATGAAGATATAGAAATGAGGTTGTTGGCCTCATCACTAACTGAAGATACCCGGAGATGGTTTAGGGGCCTTCCTGATAACCATGTAGTATCGTATGAAGATTTGGCTAAGTTTTTCAAGAACATATGGACAACATAATGCTTGTAGCTAATTTCAATCAAATAAAGAAGAAAGAAAATGAGATAATAAGTGATTTTGACAACAAGTTTGACATATTGTACAACCAAATCCTGACAGATCTAAGTCCTCCAGATGCAGTTGTTCATCTCCTTTATATGAATGCTTTTGATGGGAAATTTTGTTTCATCTTGAAGGATAAGAAACCCACTAGTTTGGCATAAGACAAAGAGTATAGCATAGAGATTGAAGAAAACCTTATTGGCTCAAAGGTTGACCCTTTTCAGTATCCCTATGCCAATATAGAAGCAAATACCAAAGCTTCCAGTAGCAGTACACTGGATCCAATGGCTCTCTTGACTTAGAAGATAGACCAGATGAGTACTCAGTTTTTATAAACTCAGAATCAGATCATGGGTTGATTAACCATTGTGGAAAGAAATCAGTCTTCCTTTAGAACTCAATTTACTAGACAACAGAGGGATGCCACAGGTTGGAATCCAAAGCCTCAACAAGAGGCAAAAGCTCCTGACACATTGAACCCGGTTGGGATGGTCAACACAGAAGAAACTCTATGGTGTTCTCCTTGCCAAGAACCTCATCAAGAGGATGAGTGTCCCTAACGTGACGAAGACTCCTTTGATGGTACAAACTTCATGGACATGATTTGTAACTTCCAAGAAGGATATATTACTCAGGAACAAATTGATGAAGTTAGTAAAAGAGGAGCTAGAGAAGGACGACTTCGAGTATTAAATCAGTTAACATAGGATCGAAGAAAGGAATTAAAAAAATGAAGTTTTGATGTACAAAAGAATAAATAAGGCTTCAGTTCCTCCACTACAAGCTCCCACTCCATCTCATCTAGAAGCATAAGTTCCTCTTCCATCTGTAGAGAATGTCGACCACCTCCACCTCCATTCCATGAATTAATTCCAAAACCAACCTCAATAGAAGACCAGATTCAATTGAACATAGACATGCCAACCATGTTTGGGAAGTTAAATATGACAACTCCTATGAAGTATATGTGCAATATCCCATCTTTGAGGAAAGAAGTCTTGAAGTTATTGAAAGTACAAGTCGAAAAGGAGGACCCTCCAATAATCTTGAATACTATGTATCTTGATCGACAGAAGGATAGTAACCATCCTTTCTATCTTTCTTTAGGGATAAATGGTCTCTGTTTGATCGAGATTATTTTGAGAAAGAAATGAAGGTAGAAACATATTAAATAAATAGACATATATATTTCTATAAACAAATATATACAATAATGCACAACTTTTATTAAAGACGGAAATGCACAAAAACTGTAAAAATATAGAGTGAATGACTTGCTAGAATGGTGGAAACTTATCTATGAAAAGATATGTGATGGATATAATCATTCACAAGAATATAATGATGTTTAAAATGAGGCTGTAGATTCCTTTTTAACATAAAGAAAATCCAAAACCCTAACCCTGGAAGATGAAGCGCCAAAAGGTTTGTGGGCCTCGATGGGGGTAGTTGATATGTCAACTTCCCAAAGGCATAAGTTTTGCATACAATCTCCATTTGGGGTACATGATAGCTCGTTGGAAAGGTCTATCCAAGGAATACACATTTTTCCATCACACTCTAACTAAATACTATGGTGTGACTGTGGTGGGCCCAAAAAATGTTGTTTAGGGCCTCAGAACAACCCCAAAAGTTTAGGACCTGAAAAGTTGTAGAAAAACTACCAAGGTGTAAACCCATTTTTTTAGCCAATGGAATAGGTGGGTGACCATCGATTTTTTCTTGGATAATTCTTTCCCCATTAGGAAGAAATGGTCTCAATTGTTTTAAGTCCCCGGGGAAGCTTTTGCTGAATTTGAACCTTGATGAGCTACTTGCATTGCTGAAGAAGTTGTCTTGCTTATCTTGTTGAAGGATGTAATGAACCTATTGTTGGAGGGGTTGGATCCATTTAACCAATCTATTTGGATGATATGCTTGAGTGTGGGAGGAATCTGTTGGTGAAGATGCACCATGAAGAACATGAAGGGATTTATTTTAACTTGATTTGACTGGGCAGTGTGGAGGCACCCCCGTAAGTGTAGTAGGAATATCTCGGTGCTATTCTACAATCTTGTTGATTTGCTTCGATTGGATATAATGGTCTTGGGATGAGGCTATGATGGTTGTAGTTTCCTTCTCTTATAACTATATTGTGAAGAGGATAAACTTTGCAGTATGTGATATTACTTTGCAGCACTGTTTTGTCGGGACAATAGTCAAAACAACTTATGGTATCCTATAGAGTTGACCCCCCAGAGTAAAAATGATGCTATGGGGTCGAGACTCATAAAAAACATGACACTTCCACATATATGGCTAGCCTAACAGAACATCAAGATTTCTAGTGGGGAAACATCACACAATAGCTCATCCTTGAAGGGATTGATGTCGTATGATAGGAGACACTACTAGATGACACAAAGATCTCATCCCTGGAGAAGCCATCCAATGTTGTATGGCTGTGGGTGTGGTGTGGTTGGAAAATCCAACTGCTTGACGACGTCTGCTAAGATGAGGTTCTTCTGGCTTCCACTATCAACAATAAAATGTAGCAGGGTCCCTTTCACCCACATATGTGAATGGAAGAGGCACTCCCCCTTCTCATGATCCTCTGGTTCTTCTGGTTGGATTGTTACGGTCACGACAATAGGAGTGGGTTTTGCATCAATGATCTGTCTCCTTTTATTATTATATGAATCAAATTCCAAGTCAGGGTTTTTTGAGCGAAATTCATTGGTATTGTGCCAAGGGATTTTTTAGAAGTCACACCACTTCCCAATGTCCTTCTTCTCCTTCCCGTTGCTCTTATTTTCCCACGGCTTGGACTGGTTATCTTGAGGTTGGTTGTTCTGTGAGTTAGGGATGCCTTTACCATACTTTGTTTGTTGCATATTTGCATACCCGAACTCCTGCTTGTTTTGTTTCCTAAATTTCTTCTCTATTTTGACAAAATATTGATAAGCGACTCCCAGTGATGAATTGTCCATAAATTCCATTTCGGATTGGATGTCCCTATAAAGAGCCCCACAATATCTTAGAACCATATGTTGCTCGAATTCTTTGATACCAAACTTGGTGCATAAGGCATGGAATGTATTTGTGAACTCTGACAATGTTTGGCCCCTCTCTTGATGCAACATGGTCCATCTCATGTACTGGTCGTCATAGTTTCCCACATGGTAATATTTCTCCTTGATTGCATCCATAAAAAAATCCCAAGTGGGATCGCCCCCAAATATTCCAAACTCCTCTATGGAATTCTGGTCCCAATAAGTTTCCCACCAATGTTTTACACGGGGGAGAGTCTTAAGGAGCGCAAAGGTGACCTTCTCTATGTTCGAAAAATTGTGAATAGAGAAATAACCTTCTAGAAAATTTAACCATTTTTCCAAAGCATCCACATCGATCTGACCTTCAAATATGGGGATATCAAAATTAACTTGTACCTTGAATGGGGAATCATCTCCAAAGCAACAGATTGATGAAGACTCACCTGTTATCGTCCGAAATCGTCGAAGGATTTCTGAAAAATTCTCCAACATCTCGTTCCTGTGTTATGCAAGGGATTTTACGAGCAACAACTTGATGAGATATTGTTCTCCCTCGTCTCTCTTATATTCTGCCATGGGAGGTATTATGGGTTGGCGAGAGCGGTTGTACTCAAGAGAAACTAGCTCGAGACCCAACTCTCTATACCCTGACCTCGTCATGGACATGCACTAAGAAACGAAAAGGAGTAGCCTACTTTGATACCACTGATCTAGATTATTTTGAAAATGAAATGAAGGAGGAAATATAATGATGCAGGAGCATCACTGACTCATCAAGCGAGCCAGCGCGGAAGTGGAAGACAGCTGGACAAGCCAGCACAAATTTTGAAAATGCTTTGGAACTGTTGTGCAGATCTCAAATGAGTCATTTAAGAAATGGTGCACTTGTATATTGTATTAGACCTTGATCCTTTAAGCTCTTGTCCTTAGGTAGATAGTCGACATTTAATATAGTTAATGCTGGTAGATAGGAATTTAATTCTAGATTTGATAGCTTTAGAGTCTGAGAGGGAAAACGGATATAGACACCCTCATTGTATTATTGTAAAATAATCAATTCAGGAAGAAAAAAGCAAGCAGAGAGCTGTATGAAGAACACCCATGTACAAGCATTCGAATTAATAGAAGAAAGCTTGATTCAAATTCATGGTTTGTGTTAGTTCTCCGTGTATTGATATTATGCTCATGAATGTTTGCTTCCTGTCATACATTTGCTTTTATGTGTTGTGTATTTGATTTCATGGTTGAATTGAAGTCTGAGAGGGTGAGTGAATGAGTTTCAATTGTTTATCTAATTGAGCCAGAGGATTACAGAAGGGTTCAATTAGAGATAATTTTTGTTCTCATTTTCTCGAAGGTGCATCTAGGCACAGAAGTCGTGCAAGGAGTGTGCAGGTTGGTAAAAGATCTCAGGGTTGCAAACCTAAGTAAATCTTGAAGGACTGTTGCTGCAGGTGTGCGCAGGGTCGAAGAACTTCAACACTTAGACGATTGTTGAAGGATTGCCGCAAGGAGTGCGTGCAAGAAGTTTCCCTGGAAGACTTGAAGTCATGGGAAAAGCTCAGGAGAAATAGGCTTACGATTTCCTCAAATAAAAGAACGAGGGAGCTACTATCGGAAATTCGTAAGAGGCGTTGCAAGTTTACGAGCAGGCGAACAAGTCTTCATGGAGGAAGTGCTTGATTCCCTTCGTAGAGTTCTCTTGGAAGAATCGGACGGCTGAAATCCTCTGGGAGATTTCGTGAATTTCCGAGGGACGTTAGATCTCGTGGATGTGCAAGGAGGTTATGGAGAGAACGTCCAAAGGTCAAAGCTCAAGAGGGGCAAAGCCGTCGATCCGAGTCACAAGGACTGTTGGATCTACGCGTGTATCGCGTATCGGGTTTTCGTAGGTCGAGCCTCCAAATTATTGCAACGGAGATTGCGATATCGTGATTCGCGATATCCCGACAAGTCCAGGATCGTTCATAAATTTGGACACGTGTCAGGATATTCGGAGGAGTCGGGGTTCGGAGCATCAGAGATTTTGAAGGCAGGAAACTCTTACAGTTTGGAATCGCGATCTGCGATATCCCGATGGGAGAGTCATGTGGGCTACATCAGGAGCTAGTGGAAGACAGGTGGCATACCATATCGAGGATCGGGAAAAGGTAAGTCCCAAATCCATTTACATCAGGATTTGCGATCCCACAAATCTCAAAATTCCGATAGAAGTGACGGGAGGCGAAAAAGTCAGCCCACACGTGTGCATCGGAGTATCGGCACATTGGGGTTCGGAGTTCAGAAATTTCATCTGTTGACGTAGCGAGTAGCGATTTCCCGATAGGGGGAACTCCGATAGCAAGGGATAAAGTCAACGTTGACTCACGTCGGACTTCGGGGAATCATGAGGCACAAAACATGCGACTATAGGATTCACGAAATCGCGAAGTCTGATTTCCCGATCACTAAGGGAGATCTTTTGAAGAGTTATTGTGGGTAAGGAAAATTCCCGATAGGGAATTAGAGGAACATTTGAGTTCTTCGGGATGTGAGTGGAAGAAGGTCCCGAGGAAGCGGGCGTGCCTGCGGGTACGGCTGCGTCAGGTTTGGTATCAGAGCAAGGAATTTATTTGCTTTCTGTAGCAAAGAAGAAGGAATTTCACCATGCCGCCGAGGAGAGACAGAAAGTCACCCGATTCGGAGGATAGGGAGGTGCGAAGAAGAGGCAGGCAGGTAATAAATCCAAAAATGGAGAGGCAAATGCGTGATCTCCGAGCAAGACTTGAGGATATGGAGACAACGTAGAGACGCACAGCTAGTGCAGGGGATCTCAGCGATTCCGAGAGTGAAGTTGAAACTGAACATGAAGAGAAAGTTGCAGCCGAAGATGCAGCAAACGAGCGTCTAATCAAAGCTATTGCCAGGATGGGTGCAAAGCCGAAGATGGACATTCCAGTCTATGAGGGAAATCTGGATGCAGAAGAGCTACTAGATTGGATTAGAGCTCTTGACACCTACTTCGATTATGAGGACATCGAAGAGGATAAGAGGGTCAGACATGTTGTCACATGCCTGAAAGGGCACGTAGCATTATGGTGGGATGAGCTACAAGCAGACAGGCGCTGCAAGGGCAAGTAGAAGATCAAGAGTTGGGATCGAATGATTGCAAAGATGAAGGCAAAGTTCATCCCAAGAGATTATCAAATTACTCTGTTCAGGAGGATGCAGAACCTGAGACAGAAGCTGATGATAGTGAAAGAATACACTGAAGAGTTCTATCAACTAAACATCAGGGCAGGTCATCGGGAGAGCGATGATGAGAATGTTGCTAGATATTTGAATGGTCTGAGATACGACATTCAGGATGAATTGAGCATGGTAACCATCAGAACTATGGAGGATACTTCTTAGATGGATTTGAAAGCTGAGGAGAAGCTAAGCCGTAAGCAAGGTTAGCGAGGCTGAGGCAGAAGCCAGCCCAAAGGCAAGTCAGTTGCCCAGGACAATTACTAGAAGCCCAAGGAGGAATATAAGAAACCTCAGGGTAAGATTGAGAGAGGTGGGACCTCACAGAGAGGGCCATATGTCGAACATAGAGGGAAACATAATGAGCAGAAGGGAGATTATGCTGACGCAAACACTTTTCCTCGTACCAGAGGTAGAGGAAGAGGAAGAGGTGGAGTAATCACATGCTTCACATGTGGGAAAAATGGGCACAGGTCATTCAAGTGTCCAGAGAAAAAGAAAGACATTGGAGAAGCTCACATCACCGAAGCACAGCGGCAAGATGTTGAGGCCGAAGGTGTAGAAGGAGGAAGATCGCTTGCGATGCATAAAGTCCTTTTGACACCCGAGAAGGAAGTGGAAAGCTTAGTCCAAAGGACCATACTCTTTAGGACTGCATACAAGACCAAGGATAGGGTGTGCAAGGTTATCGTGGATAGCAGTAGCATAGATAATCTCGTTTCAACTGAGATGGTGGAAAAACTGGAACTGGAGACAACTGATCACCCGAGTCCATACAAAGTTTCATGGCTACATAAGGGACATCAGGTAAGTGTCACTAAACAGTGTTTAGTTGAATTCAAGATAGGTGGATATAATGATAATATTTTGTGTGATGTCATTCCTATGGTTGTTTGTCATTTATTGTTGGGTAGACCATGGCAATATGACAGAAATGCGGTTCATGATGGGAGAATGAACACATATACTTTGGAGAAGAATGGAAGAACCCATATGTTGTTTCCGATAAAGGATAAGGAGGTGAAGCCGGAAGTAAGCAACACAGTACTTCTCATGAGTGGGAAGGAACTTCTTATGGAAGTGAAGAAGAAAGAAGATCCACAATTCTTTGTGGTCAGAAAGCCGAGAATTGTTCTGACTAGCACAAGAGTGGATGATTTGCCAGAAGAGGTTCAGGAACTGTTGGAAGAGTTCACTGACATCGTGGTGGACGAATTACCTCATTTGTTACCACCGATGAGGAGTGTGAGTCATCATATAGACCTCCTACTAGGAGCTAGTTTTCCGAACAAAGCTGCGTATAGATTGATGCCGCAAGAAAATGAAGAGGTCAAGAAACAGGTTCAGGAGTTGTTGGACAAAGGGTTAGTCAAAGAAAGCTTGAGTCCATGTGTTGTTCCAACGGTACTCTGTCCAAAAAAGGATGGAGGTTGGAGAATGTGTACCGACTCAAGAGACATTAACAAGATAACCATTAGATACAGGTTTCCATTGCCAAGAATGGATGATCTGATGGATTGCCTGAGTGGGGCAAGGTATTTTTCAAAGATTGATTTGAAAAGAGGATATCACCAGATTCGCATGAGAGAGGGTGATGAATGGAAAACAACATTCAAGACAAACGAAGGTTTGTATGAAAGGCTAGTCATGCCATTTGTCTTGACGAATGCACCGAGTACCTTTATGAGGTTGATGAATGAAGTCCTGAAGGAATTCATCGGGAAATTTGTCATTGTGTATCTGGATGACATATTGATTTTCAGCAAGACAAAGGCTGAGCATTTGAAACATTTGTCCATTGTGATGAAGAAGTTACAGCAGGAGAAGCTATTGATAAATCTGAAGAAGTCCTCATTTATGAAGACATAACTCATTTATCTAGGTTTTGTTATTTAGGAAAATGAGTTGAGGATGGATCCGGATAAGGTAGAAGTTATCAAGAATTGGCCATCATCGAGAAATATTTTTGAGGTGAGGAGTTTTCATGGTTTAGCTAGTTTCTACCGTAAGTTCATCAGGAATTTCAATGGAATTAGCGTAGCGATGATGGACACAGTGAAGAAGCGGCATAAGTCTTTTCACTGGACAATAGAGGTGGAGAAGAGCTTCAATCTGTTGAAGCGGAAGATCATGGAACAACCAGTGTTGTTGTTGCCGGATTTTCAGAAGACATTTCAGGTGAAATGTGATGCAAGTGGGTTTGCAATAGGAGCGGTCTTGAGTCAGGAGGACAGACCAATTGCATATTTCAGTGAGAAGCTGAATGAGGCAAAATTGAAATACTCCACGTATGATAAGGAATTTTATGCTATCATACATGCACTGAAGAAATGGAGGCATTACTCGATCCCGAAAGAATTTGTTTTATATAGTGATAATCATGCATTACAGTTTGTGACTCAACAGGAGAATTTGAATCAGAGACATGTAAAATGGGTAGAGTATATGCAGAATTTCACATTTGTGATTAAACACATTTCGGGTACTGCTAACAAAGTGGCTGATGCTTTGAGCAGGAAATGTTTGTTGATGTAGGAGTTCAAAGTCAAAACATTGGGTTTTGATGATTTCAGGGACATGTACGCAGGAGATGCAGATTTTGGAGAGGCGTATGAAGCAGCTGAGAATCCAGTTCTCAGAGACAGAAACCCGTGGATGGATTATATGATCCAGGAGGGATTGTTGTTCAGAGGCAATCAGTTATGTATTCCCAATTGCTCCATGAGGGAGAACTTGTTGAAGGAAAAACACAGTGGTGGATTAGTAGGACATTTCGGTCATGATAATACATTCGCGAAGCTGAGCGAGTCATACTTTTGGCCAAGGATGCGGTCAGAGGTCAAGCGGTTTGTGGATAGATGTAGAGTTTTCCAGCATTCCAAGGGAAGGAAGTAGAATGCAGGGTTTTATCAGCCATTTCCCATACCAGAGAGACCATGGGAGGAAATTAGCATGGATTTCATATTGGGATTGCCAAGGACACAAAGAGGATTTGATTCAGTCTTTGTGGTGGTGGACAGGTTTTCTAAGATGGCACCTTTTATCCCATGCCAGAAAACCAGCGATGCGACTCACATCGCAAATCTGTTCTTCAAGGAGTTCATTCAACTTCATGGGTTGCTGAAAAGCATAATTTCAAACAGAGATACAAAGTTCGTGGGACATTTTTGGAGGACATTATGGAAGAAGATAGGGACCAATTTGATGTTTAGTTCTACTTATCATCCTCAGACGGATGGACAAACGAAAGTGGTGAACAGAAGTCTGGGAGACTTGTTGAGAAGCTTGGTGACAGAACACCATAGCAGCTGGGATAACATATTGCCACAGGTAGAGTTTGCATACAACGATTCAGTGAATCGGAGCACGGGAAAAAGTGCATTTCAGATTGTGTATGGCGTGCAACCGAGAGGAGTTTCTGAATTGAGGGATTCATAACAGGTTGCTACTAGCAGCGCTAGTGTAGAAGAATTCGCTGAAGTGATGAAGGAACTTCACAGCCAGGTGAAGCAGGGACTGATAGATTCAAATCACGAGTACAAGCGTAGAGCATATCAACATCGGAGACAACTTCGGTTTGAGGTTGGTGAATTGGTTCTAGTGCATTTGAGGAAGGAAAGGTTCCCAAGGGGAACATATAATAAGCTGAAAATGAAGAAAATCGAGCCATGTAAGGTCTTGAGAAAATTCAGGGAAAATGCTTATGAGATTGAGTTACCCGATGAGATCGGGATATCTCCGATATTCAACATTGCAGATTTATACCCGTACAGGGATGGAGAAGCAGAGACTGGAACTAAATAGCCTGTAATCCAGTGGATGAAACAATTTCCAGTTGCAGAGAAGCCGCAGATGGAATGCATACTGGACAAAAGAGTGAGCAGGAAGACCAGACGAAAGCAATACCTCGAGTATCTGGTCAAGTGGAAGAACCACCCAGTGGAAGATGCCAGTTGGGAGACTAAAGTAGAGATACAGAGGCATGGACAGACCATGCAGGAACTCATGGACAGTAGCCCATGAAAGTTTTCAAGCCGAGGAGTATGATGTAGGAGCATCACCGACTCATCAAGCGAGCCAGCGCGGAAGTGGAAGACAGCTGGACAAGCCAACAAAAATTTTGAAAATGCTTTGGAACTGTTGCGTAGATCTCAAATGAGTCATTTAAGAAATGGCGCACTTGTATATTGTATTGGACCTTGATCCTTTAAGCTCTCGTCCTTAGGTAGATAGTCGAAATTTAATATAGTTAATGCTGGTAGATAGGAATTTAATTCTAGATTTGATAGCTTTAGAGTCTGAGAGGGAAAACAGATATAGACACCCTCATTGTATTATTGTAAAATAATCAATTCAGGAAGAAAAAGAGCAAGCAGAGAGCTGTATGAAGAACACCCATGTACAGGCATTCGAATTAATAGAAGAAAGCTTGATTCAAATTCATGGTTTGTGTTGTTTCTTTGTGTATTGATATTATGCTCATGAATGTTTGTTTCCTGTCATACCTTTGCTTTTATGTGCTGTGTATGTGATTTCATGGTTGAATTGAAGTCAGAGAGGGTGAGTGAATGAGTTTCAATTGTTTCTCTAATTGAGCCAGAGGATT
>CBVK0101590422.1:0-18403 GCA_900067695.1 Picea abies
GCCCCCATTAAATTAAGAGCCTCCAAATTTTCATCTGAAATTTCCTTCAAAAAGATAGTACGGATGACATCCAAAGGAATATTAGATTGCTTAGATTTATGCATGTTATAAAGAAATTTTTCTAGATATTCTTTTAAGCTTTCATCTTCACTTTGAGACATTTTAAATATATCTTCTTTAGAGTCTTTGGATTTACAATAAGGATGATATTTAGTAAGAAATTTCTTTTTCATGTCTTCCCAGTATACTATGGTTGCCTCTCCCAACCCCATGAACCATTTTAATGCATATCCTTTCAAAGTTGCAGGAAATAAACTAAGTTTTTGAGCATCATTGGTATATCCATATGTTCTACAAACAATGTCAAATTCAAACATGAAAGAACCAGGGTCTTCAGTAGACAAGCCAAAGAAATTTGGAAGAACAGAGGGAGGAATATTTTTCATTTTTATGTCATCTCCTAAAAGAGTTGGTGTATCAACTATAGGAAATGCAAATGTAGTATGTTCTTCTTCCTCTTCTTCATCATTTCCTCTTGTCTTTTCTCGATGTGATTCTCTATCTTCTCGTTCTTTCCTTCCCCTTTCTTCATTTCTTTTACTTTCTAATTCCCTTTCCATTCTCTCCCTTTCTTGTCTATCAGCTTCTAACATTTCAAAGAAGTTTTCTATTGTACAGTGAGATATTTCTATTGGAAAAAGAGGTTGTCCTATTTGTTCAAAAATAGTTTGTTTTTCTTTTTGCTTTCCCACAGAAGATATTTTTGTTTGTGTTTGTTTCTTCTTTACTTCATAAGCCAATAGAACTTGTATTTCTATGAGAGTTAACCTTTGTCCTGAACATTGTTTCTCTTCCAATTCTTCCAAAGTAATTTTTCCAGCAGTTGGTGTGGTAGATTTGTATTTTTCAGTTGTAGATGTTCCTGCTCCTACAGATGGTGGATTAGTTTTGGGGGGGGTTAAAAATATGCCTTTATCATCCCTAAGTTTAGACATAAAGAAACATAATTTAAAATCACTTCTATTCTGTGTTTTTTTATTTTATGAATATATAATTTTTTTATATCTCTAAATATGCCTCCCTGGCAATGGCGCCAAAATGTTAGGCTCCAATCTACTAATGTAAATTAGAGTACAAATGATTATCAATCTGGTGTTTGTAAGACTTAGAGGCACGTCCAAAGTATATGGATTTAGAGATAGTTTTTATCTTTAATGGAGATAAACCAAAACCTATTCTAAGGCTGAATGTGAAAGAGATGCTAAGCTTCTATTCAAAATTCATATTCATAGATCTCATAACAATAATCAGCAATTGTTTTTCTAAAGATTGTAAACAGTAAGCATTCAAGAGATGTTCGAACTAATTCTAAGACCTATCAAATACTATAAGAACAAAACTCTTATTCAAGAGATGCATTCATTGTCTTCTTTCATTCATTCATTAACAACTATCATCAAATCAAATCAAAGTACTAAAAGCATAAATAACTCAAAAAGCATTCATGACTATCTTAATGCTTGAAGGCAAACTACACATTGAATTCTTATTCAAGAAATCATTCAAAATATGAGTAAGGCTTGAAAACATTAATCATGTAACTTAGCTATGAAATTCATCTAACTACAACAAGATAAAATTCATCTACGACAAGATCTGATCTAAAACATGTACTTGAAAAAGAACACAAAGAAAGAGTGTACTAGTTTGGCAAAGGGGGGCCTCCAATGCTTCATTGGTACACTTGAGATGACTCAGCTAAGAAAGAGATCCAAAATCATTCAAATCATCATATCATAAGCATTCACAGGAACAAAAAAGATCTGATCTTCAAGAGTGCAAATCTTCATTCACATCAAGATTGTCTTACTAGTCTAGGCTTAAGAGTATTTATACAAGAGTCTCAAAACTGAAAATGCTAATAAGTATCCTAAATATCATGATTAGATCCATAATATCCTAGGAGGGTCGAATGCCTCCTTCATATCCACAATATATGGTCAAATCCCACAAAAATCCAAAATTGTCCAAGATTTAAGGCTGAAACAGGGTATTTTCTGCTGAAGTGGCCCTGTTTGAACAACGTTGACCGGACATCTGGAAGGCTCAGATTTCGAATCTAATAGCTCATTATCCATCCTTGTACATCAGGGAACATGAACCAAGTCTTATATTTTTCCCAGGTGTCCTGCAAGTATACAAACCACGGAGGTTTTACGGGATTTGGTCAAATCCTGTAATTTCTGATAAATTTTCAATTTCAATGCTAAAATTTAGAAAACTCAATTCTTAAGCTAAAGAATGACAAATATACCTTGCATAGGATATTTCATGGAAAATATGGAATGAAATGAAGGCAAAATGGATGGATATAGAGGCAAAAGTGTGGTTTATAGATCAAAATGGAAGCATAAAAATGTACTCAACAACTATGTCCACAAATATCTTCTTCTTATTTCTTCTTCTTCATCAAAATAGCATTGCGCACATTACATTATAGGATATGTGAATAGTGGTGAGGATGACTAGTGTCACACCAGGATCTATAGCTTGTGACTCGACCCTCATTTACATCTCAATATTGATTCCATCTGAGCTCCACAACTCCCAACAATACAAAACTCAAACTCAAAAGGGTTCTTCAAAAGCAAGTTTTCTCTCTCAACAAGGAAACCAAAAAGATGATGATAAGATACCTCAATCTACCTCATACATCTTCTATTTATACTATAAAGAGTGGTTAAAAACCCTTACATTGACAAAAACCTTAACCCTAAGTGGACTCCACTTGCCCACATTAGAACTACCTTCCATGCAGTTGGTCTTCATCCTTGAGTTAGCTTCCTTCTTTCTCGGCACACTACTTCCTTTTCCCTTTTTCATGCTTTATCTTTCTTTTTTGATGTGGGCTACTTACTTTGTTCCTTTTTTCCTCGCTTCATGTGCTTACTCCCAAAATTTCCTGCTCCAAAACTGATCATCTGACTTAGGATGATATGTTGTGCTAAAATTCATACTTGTTCCAAATCCCTTGAATAGCCCTTTCCAAAAGTTTGAGGTGAACTTGGAATCTCTATGAGACACAATTGTCATAGGAACACCATGTAACTTAGCAACTTCATGCATGTATATCTCAACAATGTCGATTTCCTTGTGCGTTGACTTGACTAGAATAAAATGGGCACCTTTAGTAAGCTTGTACACTACTTTGGGGAAAATCTTTGTGGATATGGTTTCTGCCACAATCCCAATGCTGCATAGGTTGTTGCCATGATTTTTTTTCCCACAGTTTCTGACATTCTGGGTTCCTAAATAGTCATCTGTCCTTGTGCATTATTTCTAAAAAATGGTGGCTTAACTCCCTTCTTCCTCTGTTCCACCTTACTTTTCATCTTATCTTCCCAAGCCTTTTGGAGAGTCAGTCTTCCCCTTTGCTGGTCATAAAGACAATTGGGATTCCTTATCGTCTCTTCCAACATTTTAGGGTCATCATATTGTATATTTTCACTGGAAAATGAGGGAAACCCACTCAAATATCTCTGAATATTCACCTATTCATCCTTTATGAAAGGGATATAATTCAACAGTTCTAAAAATATTCTTTTGTACTGGTCAATGGTCATACTCCCAAGCTTGAGTTCGAAGAAATCCTTCATTTTCCTATCATAGTATTTATTGGTTAAGTATTTATTTTGGAAATATCTCTTGAACTCTAACAAAGTCACTTTCTTCTCACCAAGGTGCTTCACTTGCACATACTAATCCCACCACATTGATGCATTTCCCTTTAACTAATAGGTGGCAATCCTTCCTTTTTCTTGTGTAGAATAATTATGTAGTTGGAAATACTTCCTTATACCTTTCAACTAGGTATCTACATATTTTTCCTTCTTGTGCTCACCATCAAAGGTAAGAGGCTTGATTTTATTAATTTCTCCTTGTATCTCTTCCACCCTAGTCCTTCTCTTATGATTTATGATAGGAGATGGACTTGAGATACTGCGCACTTTCCTGAAAGAATGATTACCAACACTTCCTTCTTCTCTTCTTTTCTCATCTTGAAACCTACGACATCTTGATCTACTTATCTATGTATCCTTATTCATATTCTTTTCATTTTTGTCCAGGCTCTACATCAATTTGACATTGAAGTCATATTTTTGCACCTTGTCTCTCATAAGCCTTTCATTATCATCCTTATAACTCTAAACATCTTTCTACAATATTATTCCAGTTTCTACCAAATTCATGCATCCCTCCTCGGATTTTGTGCCATCAACACAAAAACCGATATACAGATCCCAAAATTCGTGATTATGTCCATATTTTTAACCTTCTTCACTGACTCTATCCTACTCTATTCACTAAAAATTATGTAAAATCCACAAGAAATTAATATTTGTTAGATGGTTTCATGCAACAACTACTGTAAAACTATGCACCATTTTTTTAGAATCCTTTCACTTATATTTCTTGGATGATTCTAACATCCCAAACTCTAGTGTGCACACCCGCACCACAACTCTATACCGTGCACCAATGGTCTTCCATGCAAACTAAACTCGGTACTACGCGGTACCAATTATTAGCACACACATCAATTCATGCTAGTCTTTGTCCCATACAAGTCGAGTATTGAATGAATAGATTTGATAACAATTTGTAATGTGCCCAATTTCCCACTGAGTCACGTTACCACCTTACACATACTATGATACCAATATGCAATGCACTCATCATACTACTGAGCAATACTACTCTGAAGCTTCACTTTGCAATTTTTACTTTAACACAATATGTGCAGTTTCACTTGAAGTAACATACTTAACCCAAGCTAGAGTCACTCTACACAAGCTGTAACAGTGGAAGTTACATAGCGCTCCTACCCCAGTAGGTTCTGCATGACCTCCTAGTCTAGAATCATTCTTAACCCCCTTTTTGAGTCTGATCGACTCCTTGATTTCCTATGAGAATCCTCTACACACAAGTGTCTATCCATAGGTCCTTCTTTGGAGCTACACCTGTGCAAGCAAGCACTAAGCGCCAAATCTTACCCACGTGACTAGCTGATGTGACCACAATCTTCACCCGAAAAGTACTTCGGGTTTTGCGACTTCGCGATCACTGATGTGAGTTCCTATGACTCCCTCAATCTAAAAAACCCCAAAAGGCTAACGGATCTTTGACTTATCCCTTGAATTTTCCTGATGTGACCTCTATCTAAAACCTAGGACCCAAATATTTCAACACTTTGAAATTTCTGTTATCGGCGATTTGCAGTGCAACAATACCCTCCACTGATAACCAAAATCATGATGACTCCTCGTCACGATCAACAGCTCTGATATTCTCACGATCTGATGGTCTTGCTTCTATCAGGACTTCACAGATCATGAATTCACAGCTCTCGATTTCGATTCACAACTTATTCCACACCTTGAATTCTGAAATGACAAAATTCAAATGCGAGATCAATGAATCTCTTTGATCCATATCTAATGGTAACTATTCCTCTTCAGCTTATGAGTGCTGAAGGACATTCATCCTTAATCCTTCCGCTGGTCTACTATATCTAATGGTCTACGAAAATTTGACGATTCTCCCTCCGAGAATTTCAACCATCCATTCAGACTTCCACAAAGATTCTTGAAATGCCTTGGCATCTTTCCTTCTGATCTTAAGTTCTGCGAGGTGACTTCAGACCTTGTTCTTCATTTGAACACTTCAAAGGTTCTAACTCTTCTGAATTTTGACTCTCACTATAACTCCTGAAATCTAAGGAATCATTGCAGGCACACCTTGTGGCATTCACAATAAGCTCTGGTTATTTCACCCTTTTAACTCTGTGCACCCCATGCAACAACAATCCTTCAACCTTTATCCTCGGTTGGAAATGTCTAAAACTCCAACTCTGGCCTGCGCACACCTTGCATGACTCTTGTGCTACACCTGCACTTCTTCTAGTATAAGGACAATGGTATCCCTCTTGAGATTTTTTGAGATAAAACTTAGAACTCTGTCAATGCACTCTATGTGGACATTCACTGCACTCCTTGCAGAATTTCTTAGGATGAGAAACAATTGAAACTCATACTTCTTCTTTCATAGAATTCATACATTCAACATGAAATCAAGAGTGTACGCACACATAGCATTGAAACAAATGCATAATAGAGAACATAAGAAAATTGTAAACATACCATTCAAAGATGTAAACAAAATGCATAAAAACACCATGAAATTGGATCAAAGATTCTTTATATTAATCCAAGTGTGTCTGTACATGGGTTTAATAGCAACAACTATCTGCTTATAGGATTCCTACAGTGTATGTTCTTCTCTCTATTCTCTTACTCTCTACAGTTCTACAACTTATAATGATAATTATTGACTACATTACAATGCCTACGAGGGAGCTTTCTAGAGTTTTCCCTCCCTCAGCTCTAGCTATCTAATTGGAATTAAATATACCTACTTTATATTCATTACAATTAAATGCCTCCATAACCGACAGATGAGAGAAATGCTCAATATCTGTTTACAGTCTCCAAAACATAAATGAAAATACATCCTTTCAGATATTTCATTAATGCTTTATCCTTTGAAATTCAAAATGTTATCAAAACGTGCACTGGTGCAATTCCAGTTGTCCTTCACCTTTGCACTTGCTTTGTTGTCTCTCTTACGATGCTCCTGCATCATACTCCCTAGACTAAAAAATTCATGAACTCGTGTTCATGAAATCTTTCACCGTCTATCCATGTCTTTGGATATCTGCTTCACTTTCCCAACTGGCATCCTCAATCGGGTGTCCTTTCCATTTTATTAGATATTCAAAGTATGTCTTCCTTCTGGTCTTCTTTCCAAATCTTTGGTCAATTATCATTTCCATCTGTGGATTTTCAGCTACAGACATTTGTTTGACCCACTGAATTTATTTTTGATCCTCCTTTGTTCTTGCTTCATCATCTTTGTAAGGGTACAAATCTTATATGTTGAATATAGGTGATATTCCCACCCCATCTGACAATTCAAATTCATAAGCATCAGCCTAAAAATTTCTTATGATCTTACATGGCCCTATCTTCTTGATCTTCATCTTATTATATGTTCCCCTTGGGAACCTTTCTTTCCCGAGATGCGCCAGAACCAAATAACCTACTTCAAACTGAAGCTTTCTCCTGTGTTGATCTTCTCTGCACTTGTATTCCTGGTTAGAATTTTTTAACCACTCTTTGATTTGGTTGTGGAGCTCTTGCATCTCTACTCAAAATCCTCTGCTCCAACACTTCTGAATTCACTCTACCCTAAGTCTCTCAATTTAGATACTCTTCTTGGATGCATCCCATACATAATCTGAAATGGGCTCTGTCCTGTGGTTCTATTAGGTGAATTGTTATATGCAAATTCCGCTTGTAGCAGAATTTGATCCCACCGACTGCAATGTTCAGTTACTAAACTCCTCAAAATATCTCCCAGACTTCGGTTCACTACCTCAATCTGTCCATCTGTCTAAGGGTGATATGATGAGCTAAAAGATAAATTTTTTCCTAGATTCTTCCATAGGGTCCTTCAGAAATGACCAACAAATTTGGTATCCTTGTCCAATACAATACTCCTGGGTAAGCCGTGAAGTCTAACAACTTCTTTGAAAAACAGGTTTGCAATGTGAGTTGCATCACTGGTTTTCTGACATGGAATGAAATGTACCATTTTAGAAAATTTGTCAACTACCACGAATATGGAATCACAACCCCTCTGTGTCCTTGGCAGTCCTATCAAAAAATCCATGCTTACCGCATCCCACAACCTCTCTGGTACTGGCAATGGTTGATACAATCTTGTATTCTATCTTTTTCCCTTTGCATGCTGGCAAATTATGCATCTGTTCATGAATTTCTTGACATCCGTCCTCATCCCTGGACAATAGTATGAGTCATTCAGTTGTGAAAATTTTTTGTCATGGTCGAAATGTCCAGCCAATCCCCCACTATGTTTTTCCTTTAGAAGATTCTCTCTCATAGAACTCTTCCGAATACATAACTGATTTCTCTTGAATAACAATCCATCCTGAATCAAATATTCGGTCCATTGGCTTCTGTCTCTGAGAAATGGATTGTCACATGCTTCATAAGATTCTTTAAAATTTGAATCATCCTTATACATATCCTTAAGGTTATCAAAACCTAAGTTCTTGACTCTGAACTCTTGCAGAATCAAACATTTTCTGCTCAATGCATCAACAACCTTGTTAGCAGTTCGAAAAATTTTCTTTATAACAAAAGTAAATTTTTGCATATATTCAACCCATTTTTCATGTTTCTGGTTCAATTTTTCCTATCGAGTTATGAATTGTAAAGCATGGTTGTCTCTATACACGACAAACTCTTTCGGAATCAAGTAGTGCCTCCATTTTTTCAATGCATGTATGACCGCATTAAATTCTTTATCATACATGGAATATTTTACTTTGGCATCGTTTAGCTTCTCACTGAAGTATGCAATCGGTCTATTGTCTTGAATCAAGACTACTCCAATCACAAATCCACTTGCGTCACATCTAACTTGAAATATTTTACTGAAATCTAGCAGAACCAAAACTGGTTATCCAACTATTTTCTCCTTCAGCAACTTGAAAATTTTCTCTGCTTCCTCTATCCAATGAAATGATTTATGTCTTTTCTTGACTGTGTCCATCATTGGTGCATAAATTCCACTAAAATTTATAATGAATTCTCTATAAAAACTAGCCAGTCCATGGAAGCTTTTGACTTCAAAGATACTCCTTGGAGCCATCTTCAGCTCATTCGAAGAGATCACAAACCCCAAATAAATGAGTTATTTCTTCATGAAAGATGACTTCTTCAAGTTGACCACCAAATTTTCTTGTTGTAACCCCCTCATTACTACATCTAAATGCTTCAAATGTTCTTCCTCAGTCTTACTGAAGATCAATATATCATCAAGATACACAATCACAAACTTTCCAATGAAATCTTTCAAGATTTTGTTCATCAACCTCATAAAATTACTCGGTGCGTTCATCAAACCAAACAACATGACAATCCATTCATATAGTCCTTCATTCATTTTGAATGTTTTCTTCCATTCATCACCTTCCATGATTCTAATCTGATGATACCCGCTTTTCAAATCGATCTTTGAAAACAACTTTTCTCCACTCAAGCAATCCATCATGTCATCCATCCTCGGTAAAGGAAATCTATACATGATGGTGATTTTATTTATATCCCTCGAATCTGTACACATTCTCCAGCCACCATCCTTCTTTGGACTTAACACTGTTGGTACAACACATGGACTCAAACTTTCTCTACCCAACCCCTTTTCCATCAAATACCGGACTTGCTTCTTGACTTCTTCATTCTCCTGCGACATCAATCTGTACGTTGCTTTGTTTGGTAAACTTGCTCCAGGTATAATATCAATGTGATGGATTATACTTCTGATAGGTGGAAACGAATAAGGTAAATCCTCCACCACAATATCAATGAAGTTCTCCAGCAGTTCCTGAATTTCCTCTGGTAGATCGTCTATCTTGGTAATCGTCAGAATGACTATGGGTTTTCTCACTACAACAGATGACATGTCTTCTTCTTTCTTGACTTCATCAAGAAGTTCCTTCCCACTCATGAGAAGTATAATATTTCTCACCTCTAGTTTTACCTCCTTATTCTTAATCGGCAACAACATATGCGTCCTACCATTATTCTCTAAGGTGTATGTGTTCTTTCTCCCATCATGAACAACATTTCTGTTATATTTCCATGGTCTCCCCAACAAAACATGACAGACATCCATGGGAATAACATCACATAAAATTTCATCCTTATATCCTCCTATCTTAAAGTCAACTAAACATTGTTTAGTGATGGTTACCTGATGTCCCTTTTTCAACCAAGAGACTCTGTATGGGCTCAGATGTGAAACTGTCTCCAATTCCAAATTTTCCACCATTTCTATGGAGACTAAATTATTTGTACTTCCACTGTCCACTATTACCTTTCATACCCTATCCTTGGTCTTGCAAGCAGTTCTAAACAATTTGTTTCTCTGGACTGGATTCTCTATCTCCTTCTCTGGCTTCAAGAGAATTTTCCGCATCATTAAAGATATTTTTCCTTCTGCATATTCTGCCTCAACATTTTTCCTTTGCGCTTCTGAAACGTGAGTTTCTCCTCCTCCGTCTCTTTTTCTATTAGGACATTCGTAAGAATTATGTCTGATCTTTCCATAGAAAAAACACTTTATCTCACCTCCTCTGCCTCTTTCAGCAAATTTTCTCCCCTATGAACTTCCTCTTCTTTCTAGGTGAGTATGAGGTTTCTTTTCTTCCTCTTTGGGATTTTGAGTTTTGTCCTAGGCAATTTCTTTTCCTCTTCTCTGACTTTGACCTCTTCCTCTTTGACCTTGCTTTCAAGATAATTTTTCTTTAGCCTTCAAAGACATTTGATAAGCATCTTTCACATTCCTGATGGTCAGCATGCTTATTTCATCCTGAAGCTCATATCTAAAGCCATTCAAGTATTTGGTGACCTTTTCATCATCACTTTATCGATGAACTGCTCTAATATTTATCCAGTAGAACTCTTCATTGTATTCTTTCACTATCATTCCTTTCTATCTCAAATTATGCATTCTTCGAAACAAATTAATTTGGTAGTCCCTGGGTATAAATTTGGTTTTCATTTTTCAACCATTCTATCCAGTTTTTGATTTTTTTCTTGCGCTTGCAACACCTATCAGCTTGCAGTTCATCCCATCACAGTTTTGCATGCCCTTTAAGTCTAGTGACGACATGTTTAACTTTCTTATGTTCCTCGACATCCTCATAGTTGAAGTATTTGTCTAGATCTCTAAACCAATCTAGCAACTCCTCAATGTCTAAGTTTCCTTCGTACATTGGAATGTCCATTTTTTCCCTGGCACCTATTCTCGCAACAAATCTAAATATACATTCTTCTGTAGCATCTTTGGCTACAACTTCTTCTTCAGCTCCAACCTCATTTTCACTTCTGGCTTCACTAACATCTCCAGTATCAACTGTTTGTCTCTGTGCTATCTCCATTGCATCTAATCGAGAACAGAGTTCTCTCATTTCCCTTTCCACAGTTGGATTGAGTATTGGTATCTCTCTCCTTCTTGGTGGCATTGTTTCAATTTGTTCCCTGCAAAATTCAAAATCTATGCTCTGATACCATGTGACAAAACACCCCTACCCCAGTAGGTTCTGCACGACCTCCTAGTCTAGGATCATTCTTAACCCCCCCTTTGAGTCTTCTTGAATCCTTGATTCCCCGCGGGAATCCTCCACACACAAGTGTCTATCCATAGGTCCTTCTTTGGAGCTACGCCTATGCAAGCAAGCACTAAGCGCCAACTCTTACCCACGTGACCAACTGACATGACCACAATCTTCTCCTGAAAAGTACTTCGGGTTTCGTGAATTCAAAATCACTGGTGTGAGTTCCTATGAATCCCTCAATCTATGAAACCCCAAAAGACTAACGGCTCTTTGACTTATCCCTTGAATTTTCCTGATGTGACCTCTATCTAAAACCTGGGACCCAAATATTTCGACAGTTTGGAATTTCTCTTATCGGCGATTTGCAGTGCAACAACACGCTCCACCAATAACTAGAATCACGCTGACTCCTCGTCACGATCAATGGTTCTGAGATTCTTGCGATATGATGGTTGTGCTTCTATTGGGACTTCATGGATTAGGAATTCGCAACTCTCGATTCCGATTCACATATTCTTCCACGCCCCAAACTCTGAAACGACAAATTTTGAATGTGAGATCAACGACTCTCGTTGATCCAGATCCAATGGCCACTATTCCTTCTGAGCTTATGAGTGCTGAAGGACACTAAGCCTTAATCCTTCCACTGCTCTACTAGATCTAATTGTCTAAAAAACTTCGACGATTCTCCCTCCGAGAATTTCAACCATCCGTTCAGACTTCCCCAAAGACTCCTGAAATGCCTTGGCGTCTTTTGTTCTGATCTTAAGTTCTGCGAGGTGACTCCAGACCTCGTTCATACTTTGAACACTTCAAAGGTTCTAACTCTTATGAATTTGGACTACTATAACTTCTAAAATCTAAGGAATCCTTGCATGCACACCTTGTGACATTCACAATAACCTCTGGTTATTTCACCCTTTTAACTCTATGCACCCCATGCAACAACAGTCCTTCAACCTTTCTCCTCATTTTGAGAAGTCTAAAACTCCAAATCTGGCCTGTGCACACCTTGCACGGCTCTTGTGCTACACTTGCACTTTTGCTGGTATAAGGAAAATGGTATCCCTCCAGAGCTTTTCTGAGATAAAACTCATAACTTTGTCAATGCACTTTATGCAGACCTTCACTGCACTCCTTGCAGAATTTCTCAGGACAAGAAACAATTGAAACTCATACTTCTTCTTTCACAGACTTTATACATTCAACATGAAATCAAGAGCGTACACACACATAGAATTGAAACAAATTCATAACAGAGAACATAAGAAAACTGTAAACATACCATTCAAAGATGTGAATGAAATGCATAAAAACACCATGAAATTGGATCAAAGATTCTTTATATTAATCCAAGTGCATTTGTACATGGGTTTAATAGAAACAACTATCTGATTATAGGATTCCTATAGTTTCTATTCTTCTCTCTATGCTCTTACTCTCTACAAGTCTACAACTTACAATGAGAATTACTGACTACAATACAATGCCTACGAGGGAGCTTTCTAGAGTTTTCCCTCCCTCAGCTCTAGCTATCTGATTAGAATTAAAGATACCTACTTTATATTAATTACAATTAAATTCCTCCATAACCGACAGATGAGATAAATGCTCAAGATCTATTTACAATCTCCAAAACATAAATGCAAATACATCCTTTCGTATATTTCATTAATGCTTTGTCCTTTGAAATTCAAAATGTTCTCAAAACGTGCGCTGGTGCAATTCCAGCTATCCTTCACCTTTGCACTTGCTTTGTTGGCTCGCTTACGATTCTCTTGCATTAGGAAGCCACAATCTCTTTTCAAAACAACCTTATGCAGTTGAAATAACTCAAAATTGTGCGCACCAATTATATGCACTAGCATTCATATCACATAGTGAAACCATGCTCACAGCCATCTAGGCATCATATTCCAACTCATGTTTCATTCTGTGCAGAATCTAATTCTCTGTCCGCACACACAATTACCCAACTTATTGATACACACATGCTAAAATCTTGTGCACCTATCCACTCAATCCTTTCCTTGATGACTCATAACCAAAATCTCCAGGTTAACATAACAGGAAAGAATAACCACATTTATCATATCCATGCACAAGTATGAATATATACTATAAGCACCAAACTTACATGAACATGCAACAATTAAAGAAATAACAACAAATACTTATGTACAACACATCCAATAATTTAACCCATGTCAAACATAGACAAAATGCACATAGTAACCAAGACAAATACATAATAAACACTTATATTAAATGAAAATCGCCAACTATGGCCTTGACTTAGATGTTCCTCCCAGCCATAGACCTTTTTTCTCATAACATTTCAGCAACAGGCCACCTCTAAGCTGGGGCACAACTCCACCATGGAAAAATAGTTCCTACCAAAAGCTATGTCCTGAAACTCTACACAATTTCCCACTCCTAAGTGCCCACTGCTGCAAATAGCCCACAATCTCTCATTCCACACACACCTGTCACACCCAAGGAAGTTTTCCCCTTCTCTACTCAATAATCCCTCAACTTCCCCACTTCTCTTCCTAGATTTACCAGCAACAGGCCGAATGGGAAGTCTCTGAGCCCTATGACTAATTCCCAATGCACTAGGAAACTATTCGCATCATAACTATCTCCTGGAGAGTATTCCCACAGGTATGAAAACCAATCCACAACAAAAAGTCTCTCATATAGAGACAATGTTCACGGTATGTCAACCCAAAACTTCAACAATATCCTTGAATACATCCCCCATAACTCCCTACAATATTCTCTTGGAAGATAGGGTAATAATTAGATTTTCCATACAGTCTGACCCCCTTCTCCCATACGCGTTTGCAACATAAATAATAATACCATCCTCTCCCAAAATACACTAATGGCAAAAATATATATTGCATGCCTTTTTCTTGGCACTTTCACCTCCAACAGTAGATTTAAGCCACTTGGTGACCCTTTCCAAACCCCCAAGAACTTAGGATAAAATAATATACTTGACATTACACTTTTCACAGAGATATTATTAAAATATTCCCCGTGACTTACGACTCACCCCATTTTTCTCTTTTTCCAGTGGATTAAGCCCCCCATCTCTTTTCTTCTAAGTCCAATAACTGCATAGTGATGCAATATTATATTAATATTCAAGATTATATTTACATGGATAGTTGCACTAGCTTATCTGCAACCAGGCTCATCGGGCTCATAATCACACATGCTCTCAGGCCTAAAAAAATAAACATTCATTCCTGCTCACTAACCAAATTGAGAGAAACATAATGCACTATGCGCACTTATCCAGGTGCATGCAACACAATCAGGGATGATTTTAGGGGCTAAATTTCGGTCATGGGCTAATTTTCCATGTTTTTTCCAAAAACGTGATTCGCTATTTTAAAAATGATTCACCCAAATTCTATAGGATAAAATTATTTTACCTTAAAAATCGCCAAAATTTTATAAAAAATATATAAAATACTTAGAAATTTGAATATTTTTACAAAAACATCGCCAACATTTATAGTTGACATATGAAGGATTAGTAAGATTCACCAAGGTTTCTACATTTTAAAATAAATTTCCATCCTTAAAATCATCCATGAACACAATACACTGTGTGCACCTATCTAGGTGCACACAACACATAGACTATGAGCACCTTGTCCTTGTTAACACTTTTCCACGCACTACCCTGTTGCACCAAACACCAAAATTAGGTGCCCCTACTAACTATCCTAAATTTTCATTACATTTACACTTGATACCAATTTGGATCACCAGTCGATATGTACAATTAAAAATGGCTCAAGATCATGGAAAATACAATAGGAATGTTTCCAAAGTAAGAAATGAGTAAATGGGAAGTACAAGGCTTCCCTAATAATGCCAAATGGGTTGGCGATGGGAATAGATAAGATTTTTAATATCCAAAAGGGGGATAGAACAAATAAAAATGATGTGGCTAGACACACAATGTTTGCCTGGAATTTGTATGAAGGAATCCAACTGAAAAGTGGAAGATGTCTCCTGAGAATTCCAATGGGGTTATTGAGGATCAAAAGGTAAGGTTTGTAAGATCATAATGGGGGATCTACAAAATATCACCATTGGAATAAGGGATATAAAACCCAATTGGAATCTCGATGGGGGAGACCAACCAGGAAGTGGGGAAATCCTTCTAATAATGACTATTGGTTTAATTAGGAAGAAAATGTAGTTTTTGTAATATATGAGAGGAGGATATACAAAATCACACCAGCTTCATAGGAGACATACTATCTAAGTGGAATCCTGGTGGGGGATACCAAATATAAGAAATAATAACTTCTCCTGATAATACCAATGGGGTTAGTCAAGAGAAGTAGAGAAAAATTGTAATATCCCAAGAGGGGATAGAACAAAAGAGACCAAGGCCAAAATCCAAAGTGATGTTTATTGTAAATGTAATGCATGGCCAAGTGCCAAAGCAATGTAATATGTAAATAAATTAAATTGAATATAATAAATAAAATGTATAACTAGTTGTATACGGACAGAGACGAAGATTTGGGGGATAAGTATCGACAAGAGAGGGAAGTGGTCCAATGGGGTGAGAGTTTACCTAGATGTTTATTAAACGAAAACCCATTTCTTATTTCTTTCTAAATTATCATTGAACCTTCCATTTGTTATTAAACCCAATCACTGAATTCATGTAAGTGGGTGGGTGTCAGATTCACATCCCATAGTTATTGAGAACATGGGGGATGAGTAAAATCATCTTGGGGAAGAGTGAAATTCAAGTAAGAAAGTCAAAGAGAGGGAATTTGTATGGGTAGGGAATGTGAATAACACATTTCACGTTTTTTCATAGAGAGCAACTTTTACATGGATATTTATGGCCAACAATGGATTTCTAAGTGTTGAAGATTGAAGGTAGTTGTTGCGGGAAAATTTGGTAGCTGGTTGGAGATGAAAATTTGTGGAGAAAGAGTCTGTGTGCCTAGGAGTAACGTGTTGTTCAAAATTTACCAAGGAAGCACACATTTTGTTGTTGGGAGAATTTATGTTTGTAGTTGTATAACTTCTGAGGTCCCAAAAAGTAGATTTCCTTTGCAACCTGTATTGGAAGCTCTGGAGGGGAGTGGAAATACCTGAGGGACTGTGAGTAGTGAAGGGGTATTTCATCCCTTTAGTTGTGCAGGTTGAGTGGAAGAGAGTTGGTGGACTGAAAGTAGTTGTGATTTTTATTGTTGAGAGGGGAAGATTATCTAGGCTTAAGAACCACCATCTCTTGTGGATTGATAGCCCCAGCTTAGGGGTGGCTTACTATTGAGATATGGAATATCAAGCCTATGGTTGGGAGGAACGCTTTTCCTATGAAATAGGTTGCATATTTCATCAGAGAAGTGTTCTTATTTGTTGTGTTCATTTATGTTAAATGTTGATATAGTTGTTGTGAAATTTACTCTAAGTCATTATGGTTAACCACTACTTGTTGTGAGTAGAATTATGCATTCAAATATCTATTTATGTGGTTCAACATTGTTGTATGTTGTTTAGTTTTTTTTGTGCATAATTAAGAAATTTCTATTATGTTTTTAAGTAGCATAGAGATTTGCATGAGTTTGAATGCCATGTTGCGTGTGATTTCCACATTTAGATTTGGTATCATAATGTTTTATTAAGTCATTTTAGCAAGTGGCGTGACCGAGATGGGGGATAGGTACGTTACAAAGTGGTATGAGAGACTTTGGTTCAACATTGGACCCATATGGGCCAAGAACCAGTGCGAATTCGGGAAAATTCGTTGTCACGGACTTCAATGTCTGATAGATTTGGGGGAAAATGGTGGAAAAATCATAGTGAGATCCCCAAATTCATGGGAAGGTTCAAGTTTCGAATGGATTAGAACTATATGAGATATTTTTATGGCATCAATTGGCCATATTGCAGATCTAGATTCAATCTACAAGGTAAAAAATCACAAAACAATGGCCACTATACAATTTGGGCAAAGTTGATGAGTCGACATCTGATATCACGTTCGATCTCAAGATCAATGACCTAGATTCATTTTAATAAATTTATAAATTTGAATTGTTTTCAAATTTTGGAAAAGTTACCAAATCAACGATTGAGATTCATTTTTGGTAGTTGGGAAGATCAGATAGATCGACATTACGTATTTATTTTCGTCATTGGGAGGTTTGGAAAGAATCGATGGATGATCATTTTGAGTGGGATATTAATGATCTAGATTCGTCAAGGAATTTGGCCAAAATTTCTAAGTGTCAAAGTTCACCAAAAAATTTCTTCTATGGTTGATGGTCGGGAATCGACAGAATTTGGTGAAGGTTCCATGCATCCAAAGGGGTTCACATATCATCGATGGTAGATGATCAGGGATGGAAAAAATTTGGTGAGATTTTTCATTTGAACAAGATACATATTTGATTGTCGATGATTGGGCATTGAAAAATTTAACAAGGTGTTTTAAATTTGTCCAAGAGAAATCTTCGATCATCAATGGTTGATGATTGGGCGTCGATAAATTTAGCGGAGTGTTTTAAGTCTTTCAAGAGAAGTTGTCGATTCTCAATAAAGGAAAATAGGATGATGACATATCATGGCACATCAACATCCATGTGGCATGCCACATCATCTAAGTTGATGCCTCAGGATGACATTTCATGCGATGTTAGAATCTACATGTCATACAATATTAGCATAGTTTCCATGTTGGACAAGAGTTTTCTGATGAGCGATGGTCAGTTTTCAGAACAATTGCAACTAAGTTGGTCATAAAATAAATTCACTGATGGTCGATCGATGACAGTCGATGATCGACAAGATTCATGGGAGAATTCTTGGTTGTGAACAGAAATAGTTGATGGTCGATGATCGGGCTTCCGGGAGATCAGCGAGAAATTTTGGTTTATTATAAGAAATCACCAATCGTTGATGGAGAGTAGATCAATGATACAAATTTATTTTGGTTTGAGATCGATGACTCAGGTTAAGGGACTATTAAAAACACTAAAAATAGTCTAATTTCTATGAATTATTCGGGTTTTTGAAGGTCATGAACTTACGGGGCGATATGAGGCCCTAAATGATGTTTTTAGAGAACTCAAGGCGAGATATTCA
>CBVK0101590424.1:0-11682 GCA_900067695.1 Picea abies
TAGCCTCCTTATTTATACAATACTAGCATGTGTGAGAGTGTCCTTTCACTGGCAGGGCCGACTTCTTCTTCTGGGTGGTTATAACCACCTTTATTATATTCCAGGGTCTCTTTGATATATTCTGGGGTCGATTTCTCTTTCTTCCTATTACCATTAAATTATGACCAATCCGCAAAAGGGGATTTGGTCCTTTTACAATAGTCGACATGATAAATCCACAATGGGGATTGATCCAATGAATAATATATCAAATAATAATAAGAATACACTTTGCAGTTACATTATTTCAACAATCCCCCTTAACAAGAAGGGTATTCTACAACAACATCACACGAGAGAGAGGCATTTATCATCAATAGTATCAGGAGGACAACATCATCAATATCATCTTGGAACACTAACTGGCATATCTATAAATCATCAGAAGTTTTCTTCATCGACAACATCGTCATTATCAAATGAATGCAATCATCATCTGCATTAATATGTATTAGTATAAAAATAATACATCATCATCATCACAGCACGAGGCTGGCTCATCATAACACAGGACTGGATTTACGTCACAAATGTTAAGCTAGAAGCTCAGTACTTGTCTTGCTTTACGTCACAACAATCAAGCTGGAAGCAAGATACTAGACTGGATTTACGTTACAACTTCTCAATATGGAAGCACAATACTAGTCTCATCTCAACATCTTGCTTTACGTCACAACACTCAAGCTGGAAGCAAGATACTAGACTATCTTTACGTCACATCTTCTTAAGCTGGAAGCATAGTACTAGTCTCATATCATCGTCTTGCTTTACATCACAACCATCAGGTTGGAAGAAAGATACTAGACTAGATTTACGTCACAACTATCAAGTTGGAAGCATAGTGCTAGTCTCATATCATTGTCTTGCTTTACGTCATAACACTCAAGCTGGAAGCAAGATACTATATTGGCTTTACGTCACAGCTATCAAGTTGGAAGCTCAGTACTAGTCACATCACATCTTCTTTCTTTATGTCACAACAATAAAGCTGCAAGCAAGATACTCGTCATGATTTACGTCACAACAATCAAGCTGGAAGTAGGATACTAGACTGGCTTTACGTCACAGTTGTCAAGTCAAAAGCACCGTTCTAGTCTCATCACATCATCTTTCTTTACGTCACAACAATGAGGCTGGAAGCAAGAGATGTCTCATCACAACAACTACTCCCCCTTTCGAGTAAGGTCCTTTCGGACTATACCAAGCTTACCTCGAAAGTGATCAAACTTTACATGAGATAGGGGCTTGGTCAAAACATCAACAACCTGTTCATCCATGATAATGTACTGGAGCTTTAAGGCTCCTCTCTGCAACATGTCACTGATGTAATGATAACGAATCTATATGTGCTTTGAAATTTCATGTAATACATGATTCTCTGTCATCTTTATGTAGCTCTAGTTGTCGCATAGGATTGTGGTTGCTTCCATCTCTAGGTCAAATAGGTTGGTCAAAAAATTTCAAAGCCATATAGCTTCGCAGCTGGTAGAACATGCAACAATGTATTCTTCTTTCACTGTGCTGAGAGCAATGTTGGATTGCTTCCTACTCTACCACGAGATCATGGCTGATCCCAAATTGAAACAACATCCTGAAGTGATTTTCCTGTCAGAAACACTTCCTGCCCAATCTGAATCAGTGTACCCACTCAATGTGAAATCATGATCTCCATCATAATTGAGACCACAATCTAATGTACCCTTAAGGTACCTCATCACATGTTTTGTAGCCACAAGGTGAACATGTCTGGGTTCCACCAGAAACTAACTCAAGGTGTTCACGTCAAAAAAAATGTCTGGTTTGGTGTTCATCAGGTACATCAATGATCCAATAATCTTTCTGTATAGTGTGGCATCAATCAATTTTGACGAAGTATCGACCAACAACTTCAACTTCATTTCCATGGGTGTATTCATGGGCTTGCACTCCAACATGTCAAATATCTTCAAGATTTTGACTGCATACTTCCCTTGGTTAAGGAAGATCCTCTCTAGACTTTTCCATACCTCAAGACCTAAGAAATAGTGCATTAGGCCAAGGTCTTTCATCTCAAATTATGAAGTGAGTCTCTTCTTACATTCAATGATAATCTTTTCTTCTCCAGTTAAGAATAAGTCATCCACATATAGAAATATTCTCACTGGCTTATCGTTCATAACCTTGAAGTAGAGGTTAGAATCTGCTTTACTCTTGCTAAAGCCTAAGCTCGTCAGAAAGCTATCTATTTGGCCATACCAAACTTTAGGAGCTTGCTTTAATCCGTACAAGGCTTTCTTCAACTTGCAGACATGAGACTTCCTGTCTTCAACTTCAAATCCTTGAGGTTGCTCTATATACACTTCCTCTTCGATAACACCACTTCCTCTTCGATAACACCATTTAGGAAAGTTGTCTTTACATCCATCTGGTGTAGCTTCCACTTCATCTTAGCTGTAAGGGCTATGATCGAAGTGTATCTGGATACATGAGCGAATGTCTCTTCATAGTCGATGCCTTCTTTTTGAGAAAAACCACGAGCTACAAATATTGCTTTATACTTCTCAATACTTCCATCAACAACATGTTTTATTTTGAAGAGCCATCTGGACGATACCACATCCTTGCTATTCGATATGGGAACTATTTCCCATACATCGTTCTTTATTATGTATTGGTATTCTTTTGTCATGGCATCTGACCATTCTTTCTTTTGAATGGCTTCTTCAAAGCAGGTAGGCTCCTTTTCTGGGAGATCACACTTCAAAGCCATATAACTAGAGAATGGCCTAGGTTTCTTCACATGTCTCATGGTTCCTTCGGGAACACCATACTTCTCTCCATCTTGAATAAGATCTCTAGCCCAAGCTAGCTTTCTTTTATGGAGGATCGTCATCTGAGGAGGTTCTTGAAACTCTACTACGTCATGATCTTCTAGAATTTCCTCATCAAGGGAAGTTATGACTTCCCTCACTGGTTCAGTATCTCTGGGAACCTCCCTCACTGATTCTGTAACTCCGGGGATTACGGGTTCCTCTTCATATACCTCTTCAAGCTAGCATTTTCTTGATTTCTTGAGCACTGCATATTCATCAAAGGTCACATCCCTACTGATCTCAATGTGGCAGTGACATGATATATAGATCCTGAAGGCCTTGGAGACCTCACAGTATCCCAAAAATATTCCCTTCTTTCCTGAGGGTTCCAGCTTATTTCTTTTCTCTTTTGGTATATGTATAAATACTGGGCAGCCAAATATTTTGAGATGGCTTACCTTTGGCTTCTTTCCGGTGAACATCTCTTCTAGGGTCTTGAACCCAAGTGCACTATGGGACAATCAGTTTTGCACATATACATCTGTCATTGCTGCTTCTGCCCATAAGCACATAGGGAGATCTTGATCATGGATCATGGTCTTCACGACTTCCATTATCATTTTGTTCTTTCTTTCAAACACATTGTTTTGTTGAAGATTATAGGGAGTAGTGAGTTCCCTCTTGATCCCAACATCTTTGAAGAAGTTCACGAACTCTTTTGAGGTGTATTCTTCTCCATTATCTGACCTGAGTATCTTGATATTTCTTTCAGAAAGATTCTCTATCAAGGCTTTGAATTCCTTGAACTTGTTGAACACTTCATCTTTAGATTTCAAAAAATACAACCAGGTCTTACGAGAATAATCATCAATGAATGATACATAGTATACATACCCACTCATGGAGGACGATGGCATTGGGCCACACACATATGAATGGATGAGTTATGGGACTCCTTCTGCTTTGTTGTCTCTCTTCGGAAAAGGGTTCTTGATGTTCTTCCCTTGTGCACATCCATTTCATATGCCTTCATGATCTACCTTGAGTTTTGGTAAACCTGTGACAACTTTGCATATGTATGGTAGAGCCTTGTAGTTAAGGTGAGCTAATCTTCTATGCCAAAGTTCACATGATTTTTCAATGGCGTGGTTCATGGCAGCCTTTGAGTGACCCTTTAGCTTATACATGCCATTTTCTTCACTTCCAATGATGATTGATTCATTTAAGGTTTCTCCTTTAGCCCACATAAGAAATTCTCCATCTATAAAGGCAATTCTGAAGCCTTTCTTTTCTAAAGCTGAAATAGAGAGTAGGCTCTTTGTCAAACCTGGTACATAGAGTATGTCCTTCATCTTCATTGAATTCCCTTAATTCAGTTTGTAGTTTGATTCTCCCACTCCCTTGATGGGATATTGGTAATCATCTCAAAGTGTCACTTTATGAGAAAAATTCTTTTCTAAAATATAAGAGAGAATATCACTTTATCCTGTCATGTGCTTGGAGGCACCACTATCAATGAGCCAAGTGTCCTCTCCAGGTGTTGCCGATCCTGAGAGGGTCGAGATTAAGACATGTTCTTTAATTTGTTCTCTTAACATCTTTGCAGGTGGCTCTTCATCTTCAACTGCATGGGCATGACGCATCTTTTGTTTCCTCTTGTATTCTTCTCATCTAGATGGACAAAATTTCGCAATGTGTCCCATCTTGTCACAATGGTAGCATTGTACAGATGAGTAATCTCTTTCCTTTCATTGTCCTTTTCTTCTGAAATATCCTTGGATGAGATTCTTTATGATTGGATTTGTTTTGGGGTTGAGACTCTTTGTAAGTCTCTTTCTAGAAGTAAGACTTATTTCTTCCTCCTTTAGTGTGAGTAGCTAGGGCTTGATCTTCATCTCTTGCTAGTAAAGCCTCTTGGTTAGCTACTCTTGTTTCTTCTTGGATGCATTCTTCCCATAGATTTTCAAACTTTAGTTTCTCTGTTCTGGCAAAAATCATTTGGATGAATGCATCCCAAGGTCTTATGAGACCATTTAGGGTCGTCATTATAAGTTTGTCTTTGTCTACAGTATCTCCAATTGCTTCTAGTTGTTATTTGAATTGGGATATTCTGGAGAAGTATTCTTGGATTGATTCTCCTTTTTGCATTCTTGTATTCTTGAGCTGAGTTCTAAGATTCATCTTCCAGATTATGTTATTTCCTTCATATAGTCTGTTTAGGGAATCAAACATTTCTTTCATAGTCTTCTTTGATGACACGTACAGAATCAGGTGTTCTTTGATTGAATAAGCAATTATTCTTTTGGCCCTGATTGTGTCCTTTTGGTGCTTTGTTTTTCCTACAGCATCGACGGGCTCTAGCACTTCTTCTTTGGTGAATCTTGCTAGGTCATTCTCTTCAATAATGAGACCAATCCTATACTTCCAAGCACATAATTTTTCCACACCTTCTATCTTGTCAACAAG
The DNA here is from genome assembly GCA_900067695.1 of Picea abies. Lineage (NCBI taxonomy): Eukaryota > Viridiplantae > Streptophyta > Pinopsida > Pinales > Pinaceae > Picea > Picea abies. Next base: position 5,298 of record CBVK0101590424.1, read on the forward strand.
CTCAGCGCTTGCAGACATCTTTTACTTGAAGCTGGGAAAATGTCCAAAAATGAAAATGTCCAAAATCAAATTTTGAACTTACCAAGAGGTGTGCTTTGCTGAGGCAAGTAGCCTGGTGTGATTGGATATGAGAAAATCCAACTTTTACCCCTCCAAACTTGATCTGCGGATTTCTGGACTGGTGCTTCTGGTTTTCTGGTACTCTGGTACTTCTGGTACTCTGGTTTTCTGGTACTTCTAGTACTTTGTAAAACTAGGGTTTCACTTTCTAGGAGATCTATCCACTTAAAAGGTGAGCTGAAGGTGCCAAAATGATCCTTGGGGGAGGGCATACTTTTCTAGATGGTTTTAGGGCTGAATTACCTCTCCAACAAAAAAACCTTAATTTGCATGTACAACAAAAATGACGTTTTTCACTTTTCTCTTGTGAAAGATGCTCTCTTCAGCTTGGCTCTGATACCATGTTAATATTTAAGCCATTATTATAGTTCTTTGCATTTCAATAGATAACAACAACATAAGACAAGATCACTGAGAAATACACAATCACAAGAGACACAACATTTATCTTAGGAAACCCTCCAGGGGAAGAAAACCCCCAAAAAATTCCTTATTATAGATAGCCAATACAATGCTAAGAGATAATTCAAACAAGTATAGATTGTCCTCTCCCAAATATGCGCCTCTCTCTCTCTCTCTCTCTCTCTCTCTCTCCAACTGCAGCTCTGAAACTTGTCTCTTAATGAACAAGTGAGTGTGTGTCTAAGTGAGGCGCTAGCCTCCTTATTTATACAAGACTGACACGTGTGGGAGTGTCATTTCACTGGCAGGGCTGACTTCTTCTTCTGCCTATTACCTTTATTATATTTTGGGGCCTCTTTGATATATTCTGGGGCCAACTTCTCTTTCTGCCTATTACAATTACATTATGACCAATCCGCAAAAGGGGATTTGGTCCTTTTACAATAGCTGACATGATCAATCCACAATGGGGATTAATCCAATGAATAATATATCAAATAATAATAAGAATACACTTTGCAATTACATTATTTCAACACCCAAATCTCAACATGATGTCCTTCCCCTCAAGGTCTAAATCCTAAGGCCCAAAAGTGCTTACGCCTTAAGGTTTAGACACTACCTCTTGGTCTCAAGTATATCTACCTTCAAGCTTGGATACATTTAAGACTCTAGAGCCCAAAAATAGTAAATGCATTAATATAGAAGCAACTCTTGTGGTGAAAGTGATTGATAAAATCTTTTTTCCAAATCTCTCAAGTATTCTACTTACACTACTAACTCTAACCCTATCAAACTCACTATATTATTTGTTGTTGTTATAAAATTTTGCTAAAGCCATCTAAAACTACATTAAATTGTTGCATACACTCATCTAAATGTGGCTTAACTCACTCATAAATTTCCCTCAACAATTGGATATTATTCTATTTATTATATGGTTACTTTTCATGGTCAATTGTGGCATTTCTGAGCACTACTTATTCAAGTTGTTACAAATAATTTACTGTTGTCATATAATTGTTTATTTCTACAAATTTTTATATCCATTGCAATATATCTTGTCTAGCATCTACAGAGGTTATTTTTGCATACTTTAGCTCGGTAATTGTTGTATATATTCTACAAAATGTTCTTGTTTCGAGAAGGTACAAAAATCACCTTCAACCTCTTCTCTTTCATAGATCTATACCAACAAACCAATGATCAAAATAGGGGTCGGTAGGCTTGGCTACTAAACTTTTTATTTGATCCCTTGAGGTCACTAGGGAAGCCTCTTGTTGGTATAATTTACTTGCATAAACTAGGATATTAAATTATCAATCAAGGGTTGGTAAACTTGCGATGCACAATCACTGTATGTGAGAGATCTAGTTTTAAAATAAATTTAATTCTATGAAGGAAAACTTTCTAGCAATGCTACAAAATACTTTTGCAAACTAATTTTCAAAAGAAACAAAAACCAATTATTCCAAATATTCACAGCCTGAATGGTGAAAAATTAGGTCACAAAGGGAAATTGTTTCAAAGGAATGAAAACATCTCTATAAAAAGACTCAACTTAACCATGAACTTAAAAGAATATGTATTCATCTAAGAAAGAAAAGAAAAGGATTCAAGAAGTGATAGATCCCTTCAATTTAATTATCACGGTCTCCTTGGTTGAAAATAAGATTGTAGAGTGAATTTGTCCTCCTCAAGTGATAAGCTTCAATTGTCACGGTTTGAATGATGGAAATGTTGATTATGAAGTGAAAAAACTCTCTACAATAATACTCTAATAACTGTGAAATTCACATAAGTCGACAAGAGAAGGCTCCCAATAACAATACTTTGTTTAGCTACGAGTTTTTGTAAATTTTAAAGGATTCCGTTTGTATACAAAGAAATTCCAAACAATTTGAATTTCTCCAATCCAAATGTGCCATAGTCACATTGGTAGGAAAACATGATGGAAAAGGAAGGTTGTCATGATAGTTATGACTCTTTACAACAATACTCTATTAACCTTATGAAAATTGTAGATTGTGAGAAGGTTCAATATTAACATAGATGTAATTTACAAAAGAGAAACTATTATAACATTTGTATTTAAAACTGAAAATGAAGGAATTGTTGAATAGAAAGAAAAATAAGATATTTATCAGCAAATGAAGATGTAGCAAACCAAAACCTTTGTACAAAGATATATAGTTGTGACACAGACCATAGAAAGGGATCCCTCCATGATTTTTCTTATGCATAGACAAAGTAAATTAAATAAAGGAAACCAGAGTCTTTGTATTAAGCATACAAATCAATTACAGAGTTCATAAATTCCTCCATTTGACCCCCCAAATGCCTCATAGTTTGGCATATTTATACATAATGAAACATAAGTACTAGTGAACCTAAAATCCCTCTCTAGAGTAATGACAGATCTCAACAACCTCTTATTGATGCTGGATCGATCTCAAGTTGAGTGATTTTCTCCAAAAAATCATGAGAAGATCAAATTCTATTCATATTGTTGTACTTTTCCTTGTGGAGGGCGTGCATTGACCACGCATTGGATGGCGGGATTTTGGGTTGTTTTATGTGCATCAAGAGGACACAATCCATGGTTGTGAAGGTTGGGAACAAAACCCATGTGTCCATTTTCTTTGACTCATCCTGCAAGTATGCTAACCTTAGAGTGATTACTAGAACATAAATTTTATGGTAAAAAGACTGATAAAAACTCAAAAATTCAACATTTTTGCTTGTTAAGTAAAAATATAGAAATAAACTAACAATTGCCTTTTAATCCTTTATTAATCCTTGACTTAGTATAAATGGGTACAAAAATGCCAAAAATGGAGGAAAGAAATGGGTTAAAAGGAGGTGTGCATGGTGGTTTTTTTCGACAAAACATGAACCCAACATCTCCCCCAAACTTGGACTTTTGCATGTCCCTTATGAAAAAACAAAATTTCAAAATTTCCTTTAGTTTTGGTTTCAAGGTGCTCCTGATTTTTTTCTCAAATTGTATCTTCCTGATGATTGTCTTGTCTCTTGAATATTTCCTTGAGTGATTGTTGCATGTTCTTCCTTGAGCTTCTTCAATTCTTCTTTTATCTGGTCATTCTCTTTGACAATAAGTCTAGTGTTATTTTTTAGTATCTCATTTTCATCTTTGATGTAGGAATCTATAATTTCCAATCTCTCTATTTCAACCGTGAGTTTCTTTACCCTTTTTTTTTCTTCTTTTTCTTCAATTTTGATTTTGTCATCCAAGTACAGAGTGGTGTTTGATCCTCTGGATTTACTACTTGTGATGTTCCTTTGACATTTTCCATGGTGGAAGGTACTTTGTTGGTTGATGATGGTTGTCCTTCTCCTTTCTCCAAGATTTATATGTAAGCATACCCCTCTTGTTGACTTCGATCAAGTTCGGGAGTAGGTTTCCTTTGAAACTTGCTTCTTTTCTTCTTTGCAATCTTGTCAAATCTTGGTTGTCTTTGTTCCCTTCTTTCTTTGTCCTTCTCAAGTTTCCTTTTCATAGCTCTTGTTATCTTTAATGGCACTGTGGATTTTTTTTGTGTATTTACTCTCTCTTTTTCTTTCTCTTTTGTTTAGTTTGCCTTGGTTGATTAGAAAGCTCGTGTTGCCTAGTTGTTTCTTGAGAGACATTTATTGATGCATGCTCTTCAACGCCTTTGTCATTATCTTCAAAACCATTGTTTTCCAAAAATTCTAACCATCCTATGTCCTTCTTTGAAAGCTCATGTTTCACATCCAACTTAATGAGGTCATGATGATAAAGGGACCTCTCAACATTCTTGCTTTCTCTTTGAATTGACTTAGACATTTTAGTATTGTTGTTAAAAAAATAGTAGGGCATATTTAATGGTTGTTCATTCTTTAAATGCATTAGTAACCTAATGTGATAGAGAAATATTAGGCTAAATATTCCTTCACATGTGACAAAATTTTGAATGAGGAATGCTAAATCCTTCCAAGGATCTTCGAGCCAGGTTCTAGGAACTCCAGAAGTCCAATTCAACCTTATCTTATTCCTCAACATGTATGGAATCCAAGCATTTTCTTTTATAGGCTTGTTCTTAAACCACTTCTCTCTTGTTTGTGGTAAACCAATGATTCAAATAATAAGTTCTCAGAGATATGCAGTGTGAGGTTTCCTACTTGGTCACATTCTCCATGAAAATTGTTGGTAGAAACCCTGGTTACTTCTAGATTATGGCCCTCAAATTTTCCAAATAAAGCAAGCCAACCTATCCTCCTTAAGATTTCATCACACTCTTCATGAAACCCAACCAAACTAACTCCACATGGTTCAAATCTCACAACCATTTTTATTATACTTGAGTTTTTTTTTAATATTTTCTAGAAAACACAAAGACTTAGTTTGACAAAATTACAAATTTTGCTTCAAATTTGAGTCTACTCGATTCTTGATATTGTTGGTTATATTGCTTCAAATTTTTGAAACCCTATTCTTTGTAAAACGTGCTCTGTAGACAACAAATTTTTATTTTATGACTCAGAAGGTTTGAAAAATCTATGGCTGGTATGAAATTATCTCTTCCCTCTGCATAATTTTGTCTTTAATCTTGAGTTTTTGCACAACCTAGTTGATTTTAAATCAATTTGATGAAAAATTTTATCTCTATAATTGTCCTTCCAAACTTGAATCATGTCTTCCTCTGTGCAAATTTGTCTTGAATTTCTCATCCTATATATCACCTTTAACCCTTGCAGCGAATTTTGTTGAGAATCACACAAAATTTCAAACCCTCCTTATGAAAGATTATCCCTGCAAACCTGAAATGTTGGTGATGTGTTTGAAAATAAGATATTTTTATGGTTGAGAGTTGGATTCCTTGTTGCAAGCACGTTGACCCTCTTTACCTCCATTGTTGCACTTCAATTTCCTATTTCAAACTTGAGAATGAAACCCTTGTCCCTGTGATTTCATTTTTCATCCTTTGAATTTTGTTTCCTCCTATCTAGATTATGCCTAATTTCATGGATTTTGGCCTCGAATCCTCTCTCTATATATTTTCCTTCAATTTCTGGACCGAATCTTGTTGAGAGTTGCAGGAAATTTCAAAACTTCACCCAAAAAAATAGGTTATTTGATGACTTGACCAGATGTGGTGTGTTTTTGTAAAAAGGAAAAAATGTGAGCTCATACAATCATAATGAGGAAATATGGGATGATTTATATGGAGAGATCTATGTAAAGATGGGTAAATGAAAGAAATGATTATTAGTGATTTAAGATAAATAGAAATATGGGTGTTGGTAATATACAAGATAGTTTTTCCTATGTGGGGTGTTGGGGATGCAAACCTTAGGGAACCCAATTCCCAAGGTTGGTTTAAATGCCATTGAATTGGCACATCAAACAACACTAGGGCCAGAGCTTGAGGATGGTATTCTAGACGACAATTTGATTCATCATTTAATGCATGACATCAGACCTAAGACGAAAAGGACACCCGGGAAGGTGGACTCCCACAAATCCAGTGTCTCCATGCACATAAATAGGGATCGTTAGCACAACTGTGAATGTGTTGAACCTGCACAAAATAGATCTAGCTAGAAAATACTACACACATTTGCAGAGAGAAATTAAGAAAGAAGAAGAAAGATAGAAAGAATGGAAGAATTCTCATTAACCGTATTCCTGTTAAGCCCTAATATTGGCTCATTACCCCTTAATTGGGGCATATTAGATTAGTAATGTTATTTTATTTATGTCAGCTTTAGGCCATTAGTTGTAATTTAGATTAGTAATGTTATTTTATTTATGTTGTCTTTAGGCCATTAGTTGTAATTATACCTCCTAGTCTCCTATATATACCAAGGAGACATTTTC
>CBVK0101590444.1:0-10053 GCA_900067695.1 Picea abies
CTCTCTCTCTACTAACCGCATGTGCAAAGTAGATGTTAAATGATTCTTTCTTTTATAATTTTACAGTCAAGTTTAGAACAAATTTTTAATTAGAACAGAACATAGTTTTAATTTGGGTTTTCTTCTGACAAGGATCGATGGATGGATAGATTTAATTCTAATTTTAATTTGGGTTTTCTTCTGACAAGGATTGATGGATGGATAGATTTAATTCTACTTTTTAGTTACAGCTTGCTTACTTCAGTTTTATATAGATTTCATTTAATTAGTTGTTGGTTAATATAGATTGTTAATTTACTTTTTAATATCAGTTTTTAATTATTTCTTTATTGCAGTTTGAATGGTTAGAGTAGACATAGTATAGTTTTCTTTTATGCAATTTCCTTTCATAGATTAAAATGCAATTAAATTTCTTAGTTAAATAATGATGATCTCATTATGTTGTTGATGGTTTATACATGAATATGCAAGGTATTTAACATTACTTTTATCATGGCTAAGTTTTCATTGGATTGTTTACTCCACACCTTTTATTTTTCCATCGAGATTAGTGTTGATCTTATACCATTGGAATTGTCCTTTGTTGTCAAGTGTCATCGAGATATCATCCGTCGCTACCGAAGGCATTCACACAACCACCAACATTATATTTGAATTTTCATAAGTTAAAAGAATAGTTTTCTTGCTTTCATAGATATAGTTTCTTGCTTTCATAGCTTAGGAAATAGTCTTATTTACTGCTGTAGGATAGATAGACTTTGTTTTGATAGATTAGATAGCAGTTTTCTCAAGAATTAGTTGTTAGTCTTTCTTGCTCTCAATAGACTAGATTTCCTTTCATGCATTGCATTGAGCATTTAAATTTCCTTTCATGCAAGAGAAATAGTTTTTCATAAGGCATTTAGTCCACTTGCCTCTTAGGTTAGATAGTTGTTCAATGAGAATTTTTTCTTGCAATAGTTAGTTTCCTTTGCTTACTTGTCTTTTTCTTTCGTAGGTTAGTTAGTTTCTTTTGCTTACTTGTATGTTTCTTTCATAGGTTAGTTAGTTGCCTTTGCTTGTCTTTTGCTTTAGTAGGTTAGATAGGTGTCTTTGCTTACTTGTCTATTTTCTTTAATAGGTTAGATAGGTGCTTTTGCTTACTTTCTTATTTATTTTCTTTCATAGGGTAGTTGCTTATTGAATGTAGGTTGGAAAGTTAAATAAATTTGCTTTTGTCATTTTCTTATTATGCTTAGTAGTTTTCTTTTGCTTATTGTTAAACTAGTTTGCTTTACACATAGTTTTCATTTGCTTTCTTAGGAGCTATCCATCAACCCTTGGTCCATAAGTACTTAGGTTACCTAGTTTCAATTTTTTTAGTAGGGTTTTCTCATTAGATAGATTTCCTTGAGTAGATTAGCCTTAGATAGATGCCTTCCTTAGTTAAATTATACTCCTACCAACCTTCTACCTTTGGCATATATTTTTCTACAACTCTAAGTTACTTACCCCGGGTTGACAATTTAATTAAGGGTTTTTAAGTGTCTTTTTAGTGCATATAGAACACCCATCAGAGGTGTTGATGAGTTTTTTGAAACCTCCAAGTGTCTTCTCTCCAGTATTGGTTAGGCATATGGATCTACTGTTGGGTGAATATGATTTTTTCATACCTTACTTGGTCTGGCCCCTTCTACTTTTATCTTCAATTCTACTATAATCTCTTTAGGCTCATGTTATTTTTTAGTTGTGAATCTCATAGTTTCATTCTGGAACCCATACTTAAATGCTCATATTTACACACCCCCAACATAGGGGTTTGGTGACCCCAATATTTGTTGAAATGCCTAGTTGTGTAGGTAAGGTTTGCAAAGTAGATTTCTCCTTTTAGGGGTGATATCAAAATACAATTCACCAAATTTCCAAGGGTTTTGGAAATCCGTCTTCATAAGAGATATGTATCATTCAATGTTAAATTTCTACCATTTCTCTTTTAAGTATAAAGCATAGATCCTAGCAAGTGGTCTATGTGCCAACATTTTGTAAGCTTGTTCAATAATCTTCTCACATACATATGTTAATCTTGCAATTTCCTAATCTTTTTTTGTAGTTTCTTTCATTTGTTTTACCAGGTCAATTTCTATCTTGGTATTTTCATTACTGACTTCTAAATTTTCAGTAAAATCTGTTGCATTTAAAGAAAATTTCTCTTCTAGCTAAGTGATTACTTGGTTATGCTCAATGACAAAAACAAAGTTCTCACCTTTTTATTCTTCTTATTGCTTCCATTGCTACTTCAGCTTGAGGAATCAACAACTGTCTCGTCAAAACTTTAACTAAATTTTTGGCCACAATGTGTGTTAGAATCCTCTTTTGCAGCCTATTTGAACCATATCTCCCTATCCTCTTTGGAATATTCTCAATAACATAGCTACTCTCTTCATGTATCACAAGTGTCTTTTTGTCAACAAGGTTGTTGATTTATTCTTTTCCTTTAACAATTGGAACCCCTAACAGGGTGGCAGGATCTTCTTGCTATGGGGAATCTACAATATCAAATGGCTCCTTCGCTTGGGCTAAGGTATTTTCCTTTTCATCCCTAGAAATATTTGATTCTAGTTCCTAATCTATTGAGGAGATATTGTCCTACTCCTTCTTCAAACTCTGCTACTTCTTATGCAATATTTGATATAGGCTCTGTAGCATCCATGGATTCTTCAGCTACTAGTGTTGGCACATGTTCTAAAGAATGTGATGAGTCTTCAATACATGGTTTTGATGCTAAATTTTCTTCAGGATGGATAATGAACATGTCCCATGTGACATATGGTTGTATTCTTCATAATTCATCGAAAAAAAATAGCTTAATCAACCCATGGTGTGCTACAACTGCTTATGTTCTCGATTGGACTTCTATATCCATCCTTTGGAGCAACTTCATTAAGTAATATGGAATTCCAATGATCCTCCAATGTCTCTAATGTTCCTAGATCTTAAAATGTTGTGCCAACTTAAAAATATCGAATTACGATGGTATTTGTGGAACTGTTGAGCAAAATCTATAGTAATTACATTGATGTATCCAATGAGTATGTCAAATAATGCCATCCATATTGTTTGTTGGAATATATGCTACATGTTAGGATTACTTTGTATTAAATCCATATCTATAGGCTCTCATATGTTCAATGTTCCTCCCGTGATTTTTTGTGAACTCCACAGTTGGTTTTCACTTCTACAATAACCCACACTTTGTGAAATATATTTCCTATTTCTTAACACTTTCCTTTCTACTGCATTGGCCAGCATTGTCGATATCCATAGTGATATTATAGGTCGATGATTCACACTCATTTCTCATTCGTGAAAAATATGTTTTAGATTTGTTACTATGGTGGAGGGTTGGTGAATCTTCTGCATCCATAACTACTCATTATTAGTGACCATTAATCACACATTGTTTATGGAGTGATCAACAATTAATTCAAGTAATAAAGCATCAATACATATGGTTAAGAATTTATTAGATTGATGAAGGCATTAAATCCATTATTTATGTTTTTCACCCAAAAGTAACCGTCTTCATTCCTAATTGTAGTTGTTTCCTTCAAAATTGGTGGCATAGGTTGACTTGTTAGCTGATGAACTGATAAAGGGTTCATACCATCAGTATTAGTCACTCCGTAGCCATATTTATAAAACATTGAATCCCTGTCACAATAAGGATTTCCTTAATAGAAGGCCCTTCCATACAATCTACCTTTTCAGTCAATGTCATCTCCCAAAACAAAATTTGTAATCTCATCAACATCTACGCTTGAAAATGACTTCAATAACAAATTTGGTGTTCTCAATTTAATCGCGATCCTTTAATTGATTTAAAAATTGCAATTTCCTAAGAATTTGGGAATTCCCTAAGTGGGTTGCTAATTTTGTTGGTTTTAAAATTGAAATTGTATGAGCTGGATCCCTTGGCATTATTTGTTTCACATTCTAATAATTATTTCACTTGGGCGTTGTTTCACATTCTAATAATTATTGTTCAACTATGATTTGACACTCTTGGATGACATTTCTCCTCAATGACACCCTGTAATGAACCAACCATGCCTCTTGACAAATTGGATTTGAGTGTGTGACATAATATTTGTGAAACCATAAAAATTTGTCCTTCCCTTCCAGCGTCCTATTGCAACAACAAGTTTCTTACTGGAAAACACTTTTAATGTGTAGCAATTGTCCACATTTTCGTCATCTTTTAACACGATGATACAACACCCAGGTACTAAACTTGATGGTACTGTTCAAAATTCAAGATCTTAAAGTCTGCAAAATACACTATATGAGATGACAACAACAATTTGAAATCTTCTTTGATGTTTTTAACTTCTTCCTACCAAAACCAAAGTGAAAGAAACCAATTCCATTCGAGGAGACCACATATAGCTGGAGTTTTTGAATATGATTGAACTTCCGATTGAAATTTGTGTGCGAGATCCAAGCAATTTTGTGTGTAACTTTGCAATCCGTGGGATATTTTGTGTGTTGTTGAGAAACATACCCCGAGTTGCTACTATTTGATTCACTGCATTCCGCACCATCTCCATAATCCCACCAGAAACACCATTTCCTTTGTTGGGAAGCAGAAGCAAAACATAGCATATAAGAGAGCATAAAATAAGCAAGATGAAACACACATTAAGCCAAGCACATCATTCATACACTTGACACAATGATTTATATGGAAACCCAAATTGGGAAAAAACCATGGGCAATGATTATCGGTCTTCTTCTTATTCAAGGGAGAACTACAATAACCTTCTTAGGCATACAATCATCCTCTCCTCACACACTCGCTGCTCTTCTCTATTTCTGTGTGAATGTCATAATTTTTTTTTTAAAATACCCCAACATTGGTCGCTCTAGCGACTAACATGTTCATCGCTTGCATTGCCATTTGGTCACAAACACCAACATTGGTCGCTCTAGCGACTAACATGTTATTCGCTAGAGTGACTAACATGTTAGTCACGTGTATAGCCATTTGGTCATAAACTAGGTGACATGGTCACTCTAGCGACTAACTAATCCTCCTTTGTTTGACCTTTTTACCTTCAGGTTTGGTTGCTCTAATGACTAATATTCATCTTTCTACCTACTCAGAGTGGTTTATTGACTAAGTTTGTCAGGGTTGTCTTGGTCACTCTTGTGACTAATATTAGTTGTTCAATCGACTAATATTCATCGGTAGCCAAAATTTTCCCTATTGTGAATAGGATTCTTTTCCCAATTCCTAGACTGGCGAAGATCCATGTGTGGCCGCTAGACCGACGAATGGATTCTGACGAAAAAAAATCCATCTTAGTCACAAAAATGGTCCTATGCTGATGAAACATCGTCTCTACTTCATCACAAAAATGTTCAAATTTAATAGTGAAGGGACTTATATCCAGGAAGATCAGATCAGAGGGATGGATGTCCATTTGGGCATTGAAGGAACAAACTAAAATGGACATGGAGAAGGAAGGGATGAAAACATGAATATGGTAGATACCATTAAAAATTTGCAGAAGGATGTCCAAAGCCATAAAGCTGATAATGAAAGGCTTATGTGAGTCAAGGAGTAGCAGGATAACTTCAACATGAAGTTAATGCAAAGCTTGAACATAGTATAAAATAAATTAGATAAGGAGAGTGGCTCAAGAAAATCAGGAAGTCACAAGTCTCCTGATGAGAAAAGGATAACAAGAAGTGTTAGTAGACATCACCACCACTCTTTGAAGCATTCCAATAAGAGAGCACACAACAACTCAAGTCCATCCCCTGTCACAAAGCATAAGAGTTATGGGGTGGATGAACTGCGAGGATAAATGAATAAAATCAAACCTCCTACATTTGATGGTGAGAACAAGAAGGATGAAGATGTATAAACATGGTTGTTGGGCATGATAAAGTATTTTCAATTTCATAATTATTCTTTTCATGCAGAAGGAAGAATTTCCATCGATCAACTCAAGGGAAAGACATCCATGTGGTGGGATTATTTTGTGCAAGCGCAACACATTAAAGATAAAAGTGTTACTTGGAGGTAATTCAAGAAGTATTTTGAGACGAAATACTTGACTAAGAGATACTATGACAAGAAAATGAAAGAGTTCTTTGAACTCGAGCTTGGGAGTATGACCATAGATGAATATGAGAGAAGGTTTTTAGAATTACTGAAGTATGTATATTTCATCAAGGATGAGACAATTAAGATTTAAAGGTATTTGAGTGGATTTCCATCATTCATCAGTGACAAAATACAATATGATGATCCAAAGACATTGGAGGAGACCATAAGGCGAGCTAAATGCCTAAATGATCAACAAAAATCAAGGCCAAATTTCCAAAAATCTTGGGAAGACAAAAATAAATTCAAGGTGGATCAGAGGAAGAAAGGATCTAAGCTACCATTCTTCAGAAATAATACTCATGGACAAGCAACTTCTAGAGAACCCATAACGTTTGAGACCAGGGGTCAAAGGCCAAGGAAACCACCTATTCAATGTTGGAGTTGTAAAGGAGATCATATGTTTAGATATTTTCCTCACAGAGGTGAAAAGGTCAAGACTGTCCACAATGTACAACAAGTTGAAACAATGGAGGACATGGGCAGAAATGTACCAGGGATCTATGCAGCCCTAGACAACAAGAAAGAAGTGTATCAGTCACATATGATTGAAGTGGAAGGTATGATCAACAACCAAACCATTGCTATTTTAATTGATTCATGAGCTATTCATAGTTATATAGATCCTAAGATGGTGGAAAGTTTGCATTTGCCAAGAAGCAAGCATGGAAAATATTGGTTGGTGAAGTTGGCTACCGGATCCAAAAGAAAAGTTAATGAGATGGTTAAGTCATGTCTTATGGACATGAATGGACTGAACATAAGGGTATATCTGAACATCTTTCCCTTAGGTTCCTATGACTGTTTAATTGGGATGGATTGGTTGGACCAAAAACATGCTATCCTAGACTATCACAACAAGGAATTTAATTTTTTGGATGAGGAAGGGAACCTAAGGAAAGTGAAGGGAATTCCCAGGATAGTAACCATCAGAGAAATTTCAGCATTGCAGCTAAAGAAATGTTACAGAAAAGGGTGTCAAATCTTTGCAGCTCATATGGAAGAGACACCTAAATATAAGGTGCCAATTTGGAATATTATGCAGTCCTAAAAGAGTTTGAAGGTGTATTCAGGGAGGTACCAGGACTACCCCCAAAGAGAGATATTGATTTCTCTATAAACCTAATGCCTGGAGCAGCTCCAGTGTCAAAGAATCCTTACAGAATGAGTACACCAGAGCTAAAGGAGTTGAAAATGCAGCTTGAAGAAATTTTGAAGAAAGGGTATATATGCCTAAGTGTGTCACCTTGGGGTGCCCCAGTCTTGTTCATGAAGAATAAATATGGGACATTAAGACTGTGCATTGATTTCAGATAGTTGAATAAAGTGACTGTAAAGAACAAGTATCCTTTGCCAAGAACTGATGACCTCTTTGATCAATTGAAGGATGCAAAGATATTTTCCAAGATAGATATTATGTCAGGATACCATTAGGTAAGGATTAAAGAGGAATATATCAGGAAGAACGCCATCAGGATAAGGTATGGTCATTATGAGTTCACAGTGGTGCAATTTGGGTTGTCAAATGCACCGACTATTTTCATGTTCTTAATGAATGGTGCTTTCAGAGAATACTTAGATACGTTTGTCATTTTGTTTTTAGATGACATTATTATATATTCTAAGCTAGAGGAAGAGCATGAACAACACTGGAGGATGGTGTTGCAAGTATTAAGTGAGCATTAGTTGTATGCCAAATTGAGCAAGTTCTCATTTTATCAAAACCAAATTAATTATTTGGGACATATTATTTCAAAGGATTGGATAGCAGTGGATCCTGAGAAAATAGAAGCCATTAGAGAATGGATAGTGCCAAAGAATGTGACATAGGTCACATCATTCATGGGCCATGCAGGATACTATAGGATATTTATTGAAGGATTCTCGAAGATTGCACACGCAATCACTTCCTTGCGAAGAAAGGGTGTGAAATTCCAGTGGACATTGGATTGTGAAAAGAGTTTCCAACACTTGAAACAATTATTAAAAAGTGATCCAATACTAAGGATTGCAGACCCAAATGAATACTTCATTGTATGCACATATGCATGTAAAGAAGGACTTGGTGGAGTCCTCAATCAAAATGGGTTTGTTATATGTTACAAATCAAGGAAGTTGAAAGAGCATGAAAGAAACTATGCCACTCATGATTTGGAGTTGGTAGACATAGTGCATGCTTTGAGGAAATGGAGACACTGCCTCATGGGGAAAAGGTTTGAGCTAAGGATGGACCATAATGGTCTAAAATATTTATTTGATCAGCTAACTCTAAATCCTAGACAAAGCAGATGGTTAGAATTTCTAAGTGAATATGACTTTGATATAAAGCATATCAAGGGGAAAGAGAACAAAGTGGCTGATGCACTCAGTAGAAGAGTGCATGAAATGCATGCTACAACCATTAGCATGTAGCAATCAGATTTGAAACATAGAATTTTGGAGGTTGCAAATATAGATTTGCAATACAAGGAATTAGTGGCAAAATTACAACAAGGTAATTTGCGGTAGAAAATTGAAGAATACAAGTTGGATAATGATGGAATTCTCATGTATAGGGGCGGAATTTATGTACCAAATTCTCATGAATTGAAATATCTGATATTTAGAGAAATGCATAATGTACCTTATGCTGGGCACCAAGGATATTGGAAAACTACTACAGCTGTCAAAAGCCAATATTATTGGTCAAACATGAAGAAAGAGATTGTTGATTTTATTTGCAAATGTTTGGAATGTCAAAAGGTAAAGGCTGAGCATAGACACTCAGTTGGTTTGCTACAACCATTACCCATTCTTGAGTGGAAATGGGAAGTTTTAACAATGGATTTCATTACCAAACTGTCCAGAACAAACAAGCAACATGATTCTATCATGGTAGTGGTGGATAAGCTTACTAAGGATGCCTATTTTATTCCAGTTAAGATCACTCACAAGGAAGCCAACATTGTTGATGTTTATATGAAATAAATTGCTCGATTACATGGCATACCCAAGACAATTGTGTCTGACAGAGATACAAAATTTACCTTAAAATTTTGGAAGAGATTATTTAATGGATTTGGAACAAATTTGAATTTTAGTACAACTTATCATCCATAATCAGATGGAAAAACAAAGAGGGTAAATCAAGTGATTGAGGAAATGTTTAGGATGTATGTGATGGATAAACCACTAAAATGGGAAGACTACCTACACTTGGTAGAGTTTGCTTATAACAATGGGTACCAAACATCTCTAAAGATGAGCCCATTTGAGACACTTTATGGAAGAAAGTGCAACACACCAGTAAGCTGGGATAACCCAACAGATAGAGCAGTGGTTGGGCTAGATTTGCTCAGGGAAATGGAGGAGAAAATGTTGAAAATAAAACAAAATTTAAAGGTTGCCCAAGACAAGCACAAAAACTACATTGATAAGGGCATAAATCACAAGGAATTTAAAGTGGGGGACCATGTATTCTTGAAAGTGAAGGCCAACAGAAGTTCCCTAAAGTTGGGAAATTGTTCAAAGTTGGCAACTCGATATTGTGGGCCATTTGAAATCCTAGAAATGATTGCTCCAGTAGCTTATATGATTGCATTTCTTGCATCTATTTCTGTTCACAATGTATTCCATGTATCATTGTTAAAGAAATATATACCTGATGCTAATCATGTTATTGATTGGAATGTGATTCAGGTGGAGCAAGAAGGCGCTTTTCAAGTGCATCCAGTACACATTCTCGATCGAAAAATCAAACAACTCTAGAATCGAGCCATAGGGATTGTAAAGGTCCAATGGACCTGGTACGGTCTTGAAAATGCTACCTGGGAGCATGAGGATGCAATGCGAGCAGAATACCCGCATCTTTTTAAAGATTTTTGAAAATTTTGTTGTATATGTGTACATGATGCACTGAGGAC
>CBVK0101590455.1:0-10077 GCA_900067695.1 Picea abies
AAAGAGGAAGTGAAGTCAGCTTGGGAAGAATGTCATTATCCTTTTTTAGAGCCATTACCATCATTGGAAAGGGAAGCTACTATAACTGATAATTTGAACTTTTATTGCCTGGTTTTATTCAACTCTTTATCCTTACTGGAAAAAGAAGAACTTAATATCTCTCCGCTGCTGAATTTTTTTCTTTCCACTGAGGAGATGCACGTGGGGGAGGGTTTGGAGAATCCAGCTTCTGTGCATCTGACTACTACTACCTTACTAGTTACTGACTCTTTTTCGTCGGGGGGTTTAGTTGATTCTATTTGTTTGTCGTCCTGAGAACGAGGTACTCTACCAGACTTGGAAGTGTTGAATTCTAGACAGGGGAGTCTTACTTATCCTACTCTTAATCCTTCATCCCCCCTGTCTCACAAGAGGTCTCTCCCTCTCCAGGTGAATCGATTATGTCCCCGGGATTTTGTGAATCTAAGCAGGGTGAATCCTCACTAAGCGTTATCTTAGACTCCTTGACTCCCTTTCTTCGTGACAGTAACCCCCACGCCCCTTTACCTTCCTACTTTGGGAATGCACTCATTGACCCGTCTACCTTCTCTAGGGAGGTCAGTAACAAGACAACTAATTAGGCTGAGACTTCAAAGGACTATTCTTGGTCACAAGGACTAGGAATAGAATACTCCCCTATAAAAACTAGAAGTTCAAGAAAGAAATTACACTCGCCTACTATCTCTCCCTTAGTCACGAATCCCCCCTCTTTAGACAGTGGGTCACTTAGAGCAGTGAAGGCCCTAGCAAGAGCTAATTAATGATACTCTTGTCACTAAATCTCAGAGGGATTGGAGGCTCCCTCAAAGCGGCCTCATTTCGACGTGTCTTGGATTCTACCCGTCCTAATATTATTTTCCTTTAGGAAACTATGGTTATGGAGAAAAAAGCATGTTCCTTTTTGTTTAGATTTTGTCAGACCTGGGTTACTTGTGTGGTGAGCTCTGTTGGTACCTTGGTTGGCCTACTAGTGCCGTGGGATCCCCAACTTTTTAATTTGAATCGGCTCCTTACTAGTGGCGGGATTTTGTTAACAGGTTCAATTATCTCTTCAAAAAGGAAGATCAACCTTCTAAACGTTTATGGATCCTACCTGGAGTGTAAATCCTTCTGGACTACTCTTTCAACCAGCAGTTTGCTTTCTTTGAAAAGTCTCGTGATAGCAAGAGATTTAAATATTACAGTTTCTAATGGTGAGGTTTGGGGAGGCTCTACCACCTCCAACCAACTTGCAAGTTTTTTCAGCTCTCTCTTTCTTTCGCATAAACTTATTGATGGTCATTCTGACAAATTAGTCCCGACTTGGCGTAATGGTCGCTCTGGAACAGATTTAATAGCCAAGCGTCTGGATAGGTTCTTGGTATCGGAGGATCTTCTTCTTGATGTTTGACTTTATCGATCTTCGGTGGAATTTACCTTTGTGTCGGACCATGCTCCAATTCTATTACAACTGGAGAACAATACTCTTCATAAAGATTACCCTTTTAAATTCAATTCTCAATGGATTTCAGATAACGTCTACAACATCATGGTTCATAAACTTTGGACTAATCAGATTTATCTACAGGAAGGAGATAGTCAACGACGGTTTATATGGAAGCTAAAGGACCTTAAAATTCTCACAAAAAGATGGTCAAAGGTGGTGCGGGACAGGGATTTAAAAGTTCTGAAGACCCTGGAAGAAAATATATAAAAAAAATTGAGGTTGATCTCGAAGGGTTGTCTTCTTCCGGAGATGGATTTTATTCTCATTACTCTAGATTCCGAAAGGAATAAATTTTTAAAATCCCAGGAGGACCTATGGTGACTCAAAATCCGAGCAATTTGGGTCCAAAGTGGTGACCAAAATACCAAGTTTTTTCATCAATTTGCTAATCA
This sequence comes from Picea abies, assembly GCA_900067695.1. Lineage (NCBI taxonomy): Eukaryota > Viridiplantae > Streptophyta > Pinopsida > Pinales > Pinaceae > Picea > Picea abies. Next base: position 1,918 of record CBVK0101590455.1, read on the forward strand.
TCGGAGAAACAACAAACATTTATGGGAGATCAAAGATGATTTGGGACATATTCACAAAGGTCAGAAATCAATAGTTGTGGAGGCAGAAAATTATTTCAAGAGTTTTTTTAATTCCAGTGATTTTGTTACAACAATAGAGCAAGTTGGGGTGGCGGGTCTATTTTCAAGATGGATTAGTGAACTTGAAGTGAGAGATCTTTATTTTCCAGTTACTAAAATGGAACTGAAATCGGTTTTATCTCAGTTTAAAAGAGACAAAAGTCCAGGGCCGGATGGATGGATAGTGGATTTTTTCTTACTTTTCTTTGATTTGGTAAGCAAATATGTTATGGCATTAGTGAAGGCGGTCTGATCTGGTGGTCGTATAGCAGGAAGTCTAAATTTCACTTTCTTAACTTTGATTCCCAAAATTAATAAACCTCAAAATTTTGGGGATTTCAGACCTATTTCTTTATGCAATCTGGTTTATAAAGTCATTTCAAAAGTTATTGCCAATCGAATCAAACCAATTCTTTCGAGAAATCTTTCGGCAGAACAATTCGACTTCCTGGAGGGGCGTTTGATTCATGATGCAATAAGTACATCTCATGAATTCATTCACATTATAAAAAGGAAAAATTTAAAAGCTCTAATTCTTAAGCTAGACCTACAAAAAGCTTATGATTGCATCAATTGGGACTTTCTGAGATTGATCTAAATCTAAGTGGGATTTGGAACACTGATGACAAACTAGATTATGGCATGTGTTAGTTTTGCGTCCCTTGTTGTTTTAGTTAATGGAGAAGCTACTAACTTTTTCAGAAGCGGTAGAAGACATCAGGGATGTCCACTATCACCCTTACTCTTTATTCTAGTGATGGAGATTTTGATCCTGCTTTTAAAATCAAGCCAAAGTGAAGGATCCTTAATTGGAATAAAAGTTTCCAGACTTACGAAAGTTCTACACCTTTTATTTGTTGATGACGTTTTACTTCTGACAAATGCTTTTGTGCAGGAATGGAAAGAGATTGTGAGTCTTGTTCAAAAGTTTTGTATGGTTTCGGGTTTAAAGGTGAATCCTATCAAATGTTCAAAAGTTTTGTATGGTTTCGGGTTTAAAGGTGAATCCTATCAAATCGACGGTTCATTTCTCAGGACTCTCGGAGCTGGAACTGGCTTCTTTCAAGAACTTTATCCCATATAACTTTTATGATCTCTCTCTGGGTTTCAAGTACCTTGGGTACTTCTTAAAGGCTGGATTACAGAGGTCAGAAGACTTGCTTTGGTTATCAACCAAAGTGGAAAAGAAAATCAACCATTGGATTTACAGGTGGTTATCCTTGGGAGGAAGATATATGTTGTGCAAAGCAGTTCTAGAAAGCCAACATGTATATTGGTTATCTCTAGCTTCTATTCTGTTGTTCATTCTTCACAAGCTAAGGAAACTTCTTTATAATTTTCTTTGGAATGGGAATGCAGATTCAAATCATTTCCACCTCGTTCGTTGGGAGACTCTAGCTCACCCAAAACGTTTTGGGGGTTGGGGTTTCCGTAATATATTCACGTTCAACAAAGATCTGGCAACGAAAACTCTATGGAGAGTTCTAACAAAAGATGGTTTGTGGAAAAAAGTAATTAAAGAGAAGTATTTCCATTCTATGACAGTTAAAAATTGGCTGCAATCAACATCTTTCCATCAATTTTCGGATTCAAAAATCTGGAATGGCCTTCTAAAGTCTGTGTATCTAATTACAAATTGGCTAAGCTGGAATCTTGGTACGGTTCATCATGTGGCTCTCAACAGAGACAGGATTCTGGGAATGGACAATTCATCATTCTTGTCTCTTCCGCTTGTCTCTTTTCTCAGTTAGAACCATATTTCGGTGCTAGCTCAAGCTTGGAGAATTCATGAACAAGATCCTTTTTTATCTACCTCGATTAGCATCTCGGACTTGGACCTCATAGGGGACCTGGTCGCAGAGTGGGATCGATTCTAGAGATATCTACAAGCTTCAAGGGTTACATTATCAGAATATGAAGATGAACTACTATAGATGCGGGGGACTCTTCAGGTTCCCTCACGAAAAAGAATGTATATTCAGCTTTAATCTCTACACAAAACTTGCCGACATGCACATGATGGCGAAAGAGCTTGTGGAAATGGGATATTCAACAGAAAATTAAACTTTTCCTGTGGTTAGCAGCAGATAACAAAATTCTGACTTGGAAAAATTTACAGCAAAGAGGATGGGAGGGTCATGGTCGTTGTCAATTATGCAAAGAAGATAATGAATATAATGATCACATGTTTATACATTGTTCCTTAACCAAACTCATCTGGACGAAAATCAAATCCATTAAAAATTTCGTTTAAGATTGGAGCGAGAGTGATTTAGATGACTGTCTAACAAACTAGACTAAGAACAAGTTAGCTTCAACTAGTTTAGCTCCTCATATTTGTTGGTTTATTTGGTTAGAAAGGAATGCAACTACCTTTGAAGGAAAACAACCATCAACTCATTCGATTATCATCAGATCTCTTGGATCCTTTCATAACCCTGTGGATAAAAATATTACTCATTGTGTCCGTTCCTACATGATTGATCATCTTCTTGAGTACCCAGTGGCCTGTTTTGATAGAGTAGCCAAGGTAAATGGATTGTGCAGTGGCGTCGGGGGTATCATTAAACTTTTTGCATATTCAGTTTATAAATGGTACTTGAACTATGGTATCATAACTAATACAAAGGCATAACTAATGGGAGCATGGGCTACACTCTTCATAGCAAATATTTTGTCTATTCACAACATCCAAATCCTGGGCAGTTCAAAGGTAATCATAGACTGGTTGAATGGAAAAAGTGACTTTCATGTTAGCTCTTTAGAAGGTTGGAAACAAAGAATCAGAATATTAAGAAGAAATTTCAAGGCCACACAATTTATTCACATTTATCGGGAGTTCAACAAGGAAGTCGATGGGCTATCAAAGAAAGATTTATTGGAACCAGAAGGATACATCTCGCTCTACTTATGGTTTGGTGGATTGGCAGGACAACGTCATCTTATCAACATCTATTAGCCCCTTTCTATTCCTTCTTTTTTGGACAGTTTTCTCCAGTTTTGAGTTATGAGTCGGGATGTGTATTGTTTCATCCTTTTCTTGTCTAAGATGGATATTAAGCTTAGCTTTTTGCTTTTGCTCTCAGTCCGGAGAGTACTGGTCTTTTTGGAGCTCTCTATTTTGGATGTATTTGAATGTAACTCTCATGATGTACATTGTAGTGGTCAGGCTTTTGCCTTGTATTAAAAGGCTGCTTATGGACTTTTCGGATATAAAAATTATATTTTCTCAATATAATTGTGCTAATTTTCTTCTAAAAAAATGTGGTTAACACATAATGGATGATTCTTTCACTTTTTACTAAAAAAAATTATTATGTGTTAAGCATAGTTTTTAAAGTTTTTGTCTCTTTAAAATGAAAAAAAATAGAGGGACGATAGCTTAAATGGTTGGTATAAATTGCAAAGGTATTTTATTTAATGGTTTTAAGAAAATTAATGTAGCTTTAAATGTGCCTTAATTCAACCATGCTTTAGTTGTGATTCTAATAGTTTCATGTGATCAATACATAATGAATTATATTTTAGCGTTTTATTAAAGAATGTTATGTGTTAGGCATAGTTTTTGAAAGTTTTTGTCTTTTTAAAATGGAAAAAGTCGAGGGGCAATAGCTTAAATGGTTGGGAGGTAAGTTTAGCACTTTCCCTAGGTTTAATTTTTTATGAGACATTTGGTCCATTGTGATAAGGCTAGAAGGGTAGATTCCCCCCAAAAATGAGACCCCCCACAAGTGTATCTCCAGACGTCTCACCCCTTGCTAATTTATAAATTATTAGTATATCTCACTTGCTTGTTGTTAGATTTACTTTTAAATTATAGTGGGAACTAGTCAATTTGATCACCCAAATCACTCTAACAAATTATTGATTTTTCATAAAATAAAAATAAAAATAAAATAAAAAACCAACTTAAAATTGAGAAGTAAAAATAACATTAAAAATAAAAATATTTTCTATTATATAAAAATTGTATATTTAAAATAGTCAGCCATTATAAATATCAATATCAATGTTATTCAAACTTTTAATTAATGATTATTTCATAATTTAAAATTCAACACATTAATCTTAAATATAGAAAAAAAATTATAATCATATAAACTATTACAAAACTCCATTTATTTAATTTATTGTAATTTTGTTAAATTAATAGTTTAAATCATAATCTACGATTTTATAAGTATTCATGATATGTTTTAAAAAAACTCCATTTATTGTAATTTTTTAATTTAATTTATTGTAATTTTATGATATGTTTTAAAAAAAACTTAATTTATTGTAATTTTTTTAATTTAATTTATTGTAATTTTTTTAAATTAATAGTTTAAATCATAATTTAAGATTTTTCAGTAATTTTTTTAAATTAATAGTTTAAATCATAATTTAAGATTTTTCAGATTATAAATTTTTATTGTAATTTTTTTTATTTAATTTATTATAATTTTTTTAAATTAATAATTTAAATCATAATCTAAGTTATAAATTTTTATTGTTATTTTATTTATTTAATTTTTTTATTGTAATTTTTTTAAATTAATAATTTAAATCATAATTTAAGATTTTTCAGTATATTCATAAAGAAAAAAAAAATTATAATCATATAAATCCTTACAAAACTCCATTTATTTAATTTATTGTAATTTTTTAAAATTAATAGTTTAAATCATAATCTAAAATTTTACATGTATTCATGATATGTTTAAAAAAAAACTCCATTTATTTAATTTATTGTAATTTTTTTAAATTAATAGTTTAAATTATAAACTAGCATTTTACACATTTATGATATGTTTTTAATATGTTTTAAATGCAAAAAGTGGATTTTACACATTCATGATATGTTTTTAATATGTTTTAAGTAAAAAAAGTTTGTATATTTTTAAAAAGTTTTTTTTTTATGAAATTTTTTTAAGTGAAAAAAGTTTGTATAATTTAAAAAAATCTTTTTTTAATAGTTATTTAGGTATACTATAAGAAAAGGGTATTATAAATTATTATTAGGTAAAGATTTATTTTTAACTATATAAAAAGAGAGAGAAAAGTTGAACATACTTAGGACAACTAAGTAATTTCTATGTTATTATAAAAGTCACCATCTATATGGGCACCACCATTAACATAAAAAAACATGGTATAGTATATTGAGACTTATATGGTATCATGAATTAATCTTTACAAACAATATGGAATAACTAGTATTTTAGTGTAAGATATTTGTATAGTTATAGAAACACTTCAAATACTTTAGTATATGATTTTTTTTAGGAATGACTTTTTTTTTTTTTAATGATATGTTTTTAAGTACAAAAAGTTTGTATAGTTTTAAAAAGGCTTTTTTTAATAACCATTTAGATATAATATGAAAAAGGGGTACTATAAATTATTATTAGGTAAGGATTTATTTTTAACTATATAAAGAAAGAAGAAAGAGAGGGAAAAGTTTAGCATATTTACTTGACAACTAAGCAATCTTTATGTTATTATAAAAGTCATCATCTATATGGGCACCACCATTAACAAACAAAAAAACATGATATATTAAAACTTATATAATATCATAAATTAATCTTTACAAACAATGTGGAACAACTAATATTTTAGTGTAAGATATTTTTATAATTATAGAAACAATTTCAATACTTTAGTATATGATTTTTTTAGGAATGGGAGAGACACCAAGCAAGCACTACATGCATTCCCATTAGCATAAGAATCATGGAATTAAGCAAAAATATAAAAAAAACATGATTAATTTATCATTGCATTAAAAAAGAGAATATCAAACAACTTGTAACCAATCAACGATTATGTTATTAAAAAGACCACTACTTTTATTGAAATTGTCATTAACATAAAAATCATCAAATATTGAAATTTATATATTATAACAAGTAAATTTTTATAATTAAAAATAACTATTTTTTATTATAAAAACATTTTTAGTTATAAAAACACAACCTAATTTATTTCGATATAAAAAAATATTTTTTAAGTTATAAAAACAATTTTAAAACATTTTATATCTTCCATTATTTAAGTGAATTTAGTATCAATTCTTGAGCCCCAAACTTTGAAACTAGATCGTTGGTGAGATACTTCTTGATGTAAAAGAGAACCTCGATGAAAGTTAAGTCAATTGTGTTTTTTTATATGTAATTATGAGTTGATGACGGGGACTTGTACCGGAGTAAGCTGGCATCCCAAACTGGTGATGAGCTAAATGTTCAAATCAATCAATGAAGAGGGGCCAAATATTGTGTGATTACTTGCTTAAAGCAAGATGCATATCAAATAAGGAACAAACTTACTAACGACAACATTTCCCGAGCATGGTTCTAAAGTAGACGCTACGTGAGCTTGTTTCATGTATTGTCGTTGGTCGTCAAGTCAGTTCAATTCAATCATACTTCCGAGAAAGAGACCCCACGCAATGCGTAACTTTCCTTTAAAGGCATTGCACGCAAAGTTGCAGTGTTAACCAAAAAACCGGGGGGGCGGGGAGGGTCCTCCATGGATTTCAACACACACATCCTTGTTTCGGATCTCACACTCTATGCCCCACCTTAGGGTAACTAGGACCACTAATGTCCAGTAAGATACGGTCCCTAGTTTTGGTATTTAGTAATGGGTCCCAAATCTCTAATGGCCCATGTGCATGGAAGTCTAATTGAGAGAGGAGTGTTAATTATAAATATTAACTTTATATTAATGCAGATTCGTTGACAATTTTGTTAAGAAAGCTGAAATGACATTGACCTTTTAATGGACTCGGTCCACTCGAATCTCTTTCATATAATCATAATTTATATATGAATAGAATATGAAAAAAATGTGTATAATGCAATGATATTTTAGAGTAAGAAAATAAATTTAACTTTGATTTGTATATCTTATATACAAATAAATTTATTGCTAGAGCTCGAATTACTATTAGAGCTAATCTCTATCCCTAAGAACAAACTACTACTATAATTGATCTACATCTCTATTGACATGCACTACTATTAGAACTACACTATTACTAATAATGATCTTCGGCACAATGTGGCACTAGAATTGATTTATATCCATGGAAATTATCTACATCTTTGGGAATGCACCGGAATTGATTTGTACCCTTGGCACACATTGCTATTAACACTAATCTATATCCTCGGGCTTGCAATGCTACCAAAGCTAAGTTATATCCCTAGATACAGACTACTACTAGAAGTGAAATGCTACTAGCATTCATTTATATCTAAGGCCATGAACACCACTAGAACCAATTTATATCCTTGGATGCATGCCACTTCTAAAATGGGAATTGTTATTATCCTTGATTTATTTTCCTCAATGCAAATTGTTGCTAGCCTTGCATTATATCCTTGAGTATGATCTATGATCAGAATTGATTCATATCCCTAGGTGCAAACTACTAATTGAATTGATCTATATACTCGGGTGTGGCCTTCTATTAACATTGATCTATATTCCTAACACAAACTACTACTAACATTAACTTATATACCTAGGGGTGGATTGTAACTAGAATTTATCTATATCCCTAGACATGTATTGCTACTTAAGCTAGATTTTTAATATAAATAATTTATATATCTAATCACAAATTGTTTCTAACATTGATTTGCAACCCTGGGAGTGTTGTGTAGCTAGAACTAATATATGGGAGTGTTGTGTAGCTAGAACTAATATATATCTTGAGACATGCACTACTACTAGCACTAAACTATATCCCTTGGTGTGAACTCCTATTAAACTTATCTTTATCTTGGAGCATGTATTTTTTTATTTTATTTTTCCAGAGGTAAACCTCATGGGGAAACCACATTCATGGATGGAATCCATAGTAAACTCGTTGATTTAGACTAATGCACTGTACCTAGGGGGATTTGTACTAGGCACCTATCCACATAAAACTAACCAAATTCCTAGCAACATTTGTTGGTGTTTGTAGCATCATACATATACTTATGCACAGGTCTAAGTGTCTAGACATGGGGAAGTTATACAAAGCCTTCTACCTTAGTAATTTACTTTAATTAAAGGAATTATTAAAGT